>JAQIWU010001260.1:0-17726 GCA_034696445.1 Isotomiella minor
CTCTCTCTCTCTCCTTTGGTGTAACATAAAAATACTTGACTGTGCTTTGAAATTTTCAAAGGGACATGCAGAGAGGGACTTATTGGAAAATTTATAATTGTGTGACGACTTTCCCTGACTGACTGAGAGAGAGAGAGAGAGTATGAGACAGTCAAGTTTTCAAGGGAATAAATTCTTTTCTTCTTTCTCAACTTTCTTGTCTTGCCCTGTCTTCAAGAATTTAGAGAAATATGAGGTCACGTCACACACGGCAAGACAAGAAAGTTCTTCTTTTGCATTCATCATTGCCGCATTGCCACACGGTTACATTTCTATCTCCTTCCTGGAGTGTAGTGTGTAGTAAAGTAAGTATATATCAAATCAAGTCTGATTATACATTCCACACTAATGTGAAATGACATTCTCTCAACTAAAGCTGTCCAGTTCCTGCGGGGACATGAATTTCAGAGACTCTTCTGTAGGGACAAGTAAATTTTGGTTGTGCGGAGGAGAGGAGAGAAAGTTCAAGACTTTTGTACTTTCTCTTCATATAAGATGCTTTCCCACCACCCACATTCCATTTAAAGAGTCTCTTTTGAAAAGAAAAAGATGAACAACTTATTTATATTCCGAACTGGTTGCATATCTGGAAAAAGTAGTTATGCTTTTACCCCGTCTTCTCTTTAAGATACTTTCTCTCTCTCTCTCTGGAGTGGTTGGTTGTCTTATACTTACTTTTCGGACCCTTCGTCTCATCTTGTTTTGACTTTCTTCTTCATAGCTATACTTTCTCTCTCATCCCGTCACCCTCTGAGAGCCCTATGCGTGTATAGTACTTTGACAATGACATCTGACTCATCCTGACATTTCTCGACATCTGACTCTTTCTCTCTTTTTTTATATCCTTTTTGAAAAAAAAAACTCTAAACTAAACTTTTCATTTTTAATATTACAGGTTTTGAACGGTACCCACCACTGTTCTTTTTCATATTATATCTCTTTTTCGTTTTCTTATGTTCGCTTGTAACTGTCTCTTTTCCAACATACTTGGTGCAGATGCTAGAAGGAAAGAAAGAAAGGCCCAGAAGAAGGAACATCAGGGCGGAATATTAAATAAACGGAAGTAGTAGTAGTAAGCATAAAGAGAGTTTTGGTGGGGGGAGAAAGGAGGTTATGATAGATGAAATAAGACTACGAATGTTGCAATTTTACTTTTTTTCCGGACGAGAAAAGCTTTTTATTTGGAAACTTCAAACCTCTTTCTCTCCATCCGCTCTCATTTTTATGTGCTATTTTATTTGTTATCAACACTGACTTTTTCTCATCAGGTTCTCTTTTGCTGTGGGCAAATCCTACTTTCTCTTCTCTCCTTAAAAGAAAATGAACCAAAGAAGGAAGGGAAATAGGGAAAAGAAAAAAGGAAATCGGACCAGTTTTTTTCCATTTCTTGCCCCGACCGTCACGCCACAAACTTACAAATTGCTTTCACTTCTGCTGCTATATTATATAGTTTTTTTGAATCAAATGACGACTCGTCTCTTTCTCTAGGCATTTCACAATATGCTGAATTTGTTAAGTAATAACAAATTCAGTCTTTGACTACACCTTGCCTTTTCTAATCAGTCTTTGAGTCGGGTTGAATATGAATTTCGTTTTGTAGGGGTAAATGAGAGAGAATCAACAGTCTTTTGTAGGGGCTTCTGTAACTTGTAGCAAGTCATTATTTAATGTCGGAGGATGGATTTGTTTCGTTTGAGACGTCTCCTGATATGACAAGCTGTTGACATTTTCATTTATTTTCTGTACCATGGAAAGGTAGGGACTTGCTTTCACTTGTGGAGAAAGCCCTAGCTTAAAACTAAGATACAGTAATGGGGCCACACATTTCTCTCCCCCCTACCCTGCAAAGTATAACTAGTAACTAACTTCTCAGTATTATTTTTTACTTGTACTCCAAGAACTTTGTAACTAAAAGTTCCTTGTCAGACTTTGTCAGTGGATTTAATAGAAAAAAAAAGAAAATGAGAAAACGATGAAGACTGAAATGTAGAAACTACACACTGAGAGTGAGTGAGAGGGTTTGTCATTTGTCATAATTTTCCTCCTACTGACTTTTACTCGCACCTTTCGCAAGGTTGCCCTGTTGACATTTGTAATACGGTGGAAAAGTTAAGTGTCAGGAGGAAATCTACTTTGCCGTCACCACAGCATGTCTCTTGCATAACTAAGTCAAGTCAAGTCTCTTTTCTTGATATATTTATTTAGGTTCAAATTTTCTTTTTCTTCTTGTGACTCAGACACTCTTACAGAGCCTATATGGGTTCCGGTTTAATTTTTCTGTCACGACGACAAGGTGACATCCAATTTGAAAAAGAGAGACGGTCCCTGAGGTGGTGGCTGCTGTGCTTGCACGTTTTTCCTTAAGTTAGTTTTGTTGTAATCTGATTCCTTGTTTCTTACCTTTGTGACAACTAAATGTGTATAGTTTTGGGCAATGTGTAGCGACATTAAGAAAAGTACACGCTGCATTCTCGGTCTGACGTTGAACCTTATGTTTTTAACTATTAAACATCATCTCAAATTTCTCGATAAGGAGACTAGAAATTTATCATCAATGCTTTTTCATCAATCTCGCAGCTTATTTTAGAAAAAGAATAAAAAGTAAGTCACCAAACCCTTCTGTGATTTATCGTTATTGTATGGGCACTGAATACCTAACTAAACGCATTACTTTAGAAGCCTCTCTACTCCACTATCAGTCTAGTCTACTAGCCCACAAATTAGCCAAAAGTTAGTTTACTTTCTTTTATGACATTCCTTCCTTTCTCCCTCTCTTTCCATTGTTTGATGGGGAGTTTGATAAAAGCATATAAAGAGAGTATGCACGTCACATCAGGCAGGAGGAGGGCATAACGACTTCTCTATATATATATGCATGGGCATTATTGCGGGGGGGAAAGAGAGGATTTAATTACTTCCGTGTACAAGTCAAGTATGCAGATTTCTCAGTTGTCAAACTTTGAATTTTGCAGGCTTATATAAATCATTATAATGAGGCGGTTAATGTTCCCTCGTTAAGTGCAAAGTGTAACTTTCTCTCTCTCTGACTCTCTCATCCGCTATGGTATTCTATTATTTCAAAAGTGAGTTCTCGGGGGTTGCCTACTAAAAGCAATAAAGGTGAGTAGATAAATACTTGTACCTATATACAGGGTGGGGGGAGGGAGGTAGGTATGTAATGTAGTGCAGGCGAGGGGATGGTGGCGGAATGGGAAATTTACCTATCAAAGTGAGACAAAGTTTTTGGACCAACCATACATACATATCGCGTCGCATCATAAAGTACCAAGTTCCTTTATTGGAGAAATCAGGGACTCTCCGGGGGACCATTTTCCAGAATCAAGAAACTTTTTCGGGGGAGGGTTTTGTCCAAGTATAGTAAAATGACTTCAAAAACATACAAGAAATCCTCCTCCTTCCTTCCATACATACATACCTTTCCTGCTGGTGTAAGGAAGAAGAAGGGCTCAAAGGAGCAATCCATTTTTATTCCATGCTAATACTTTCTCTCCCCCTTCATTTATGCAGTCTTTTTAAGGCAGTTTCTTCTTCTTCTTCTTCTTTGTGAGGAAAGTTTGCAGTTATTATTGTCTCATCCTTCTCTCCCTCTTTCCATTGTTCATCCCATCCCTGATGGCATGAATATTAATCAAATCCACTCAATCTTTTCGCAAAGTAAAAAGAGAGAGGGTCCTAACTGAATTGCAAAGTTTTGTGTGTGTACCTTTCTACCTAATCTTAAAACATAGAGCTACACTTAAGCTGGACAGTACCAAACTTTAAATTATGAGGGATTGTATATATGTATACAAGTAATCAATCAATGCTAGATTTTGAAGGTAATGTTTCCGTACATTTGAGACCACCAAATATATCTAAATAAAGGTCAGACTCTTATCGGAATTAATGGATCTGATGAAACGGGATGACCCGATAATCAATCTAAAGGTCACCAACAAAAAACCAAGATGTAGTAATCAAGACAATGAGAAATGAGTATTTTACCCAATCTCTTGGTTCATTTGCTTGATTGTTGGGATTTGGGATGAGATGAAAAATGAGTCTATGTCTCCTTATCCATTCATTCCTTACTTTCTCTAATTCCTCCAACTGACAGTAATTAGAGAGAGAGATGGATACAAAGGATTGATTTTGTCTTGATTTTTTTCTTGCAGGGGGTGGAGATCCCGATTCACATTTGGTACGACGGCTACCCCACGCACAGCGGGTCTGGCTATGAGGGTCGTGTGGGACGCGTAAATCCCAACAGCTCCTACGGCCTCGCGTCCCTCAACCTCACGAACATCATCGGGGAGGACCGGGGGTGGTACAATTGTAAAGTCTACTTCCTGAACCGAAGTCCACCTCCCTCTAATAATAAAAACGTGACTGGGAGTTGGTATCACCTGGATGTTCATGCCCCTCCCGTCTTCACCTTCACCACGGAGGACACCGTGTACACCAAAATTGGAAAGTCTGTCATCCTTCATTGTCGAGCTTCAGGGACCCCCACGCCGGAAATTGTGTGGTGAGTCTTGGATTGTATTCTTGTTTTTTGACCACGTGTTTATTGACAGTTTTTTTTCATTTTCTGGACAAACAACAAACAAAAGCATTAGTTCTATGGATGAGGCATGTACCTCTTTGGCCTTCCCCCTTTTTTGATGAGAAAAAAAGACAATGAGACACTAAAGGATGAATATATGTAGATACCCAACCATCTCATCTCTCACAGTTTTCTCAGGCCATTGTAAAGAGAAAGTTAAGTATGTGAAGACGCCACCGTCCCAGATTATGTCCAGTATAGTATAGTCGTAGGGATTTACCTTTATTATTGGCAGTTGGGTCAAATCACCTCGTTTAGAAATGGGAGCAGTGAAAGTAAAGTAAAATGAGGCTTTCTCTGCTTTGTCATCTTCCCTCATCTTTCATCTAACATACACACATACACACAAACGAAGTCAAGGGAATGTATAATGTATAAACTTCTTTCTTCTTGGAGCTAGTCAAGTGAATGAGTTGAAGCTGAAAGGCAACTTTTGTCATATTTGGTTCACAACGACTATGTCTTCGCCTTTTAGCCCCGCTTATTCTTTTTTCTTTTCCCTTCCATACATCACATCACTGAAGAGAGAGAGAGAGAGAGAAAAGAATTATTTGAATAATTCAACATTCTCAGAGAGAAAAGAAAAAATTTCCATATTACATTTGAGCTCTCCTTCCTCCAATCTATAAGACAGGGAAAGGGAATCTCTGATGATAAGAAGGTGACGCAGTTTTGGAACTTTTTAAAAAGACACCTTGATTGGAATTTTTATTTTTCTCCCCCTTGCACCCTCTCTCTAACGAACTTAATGATCCGTTAAATTAACCAAACAGCAAAGAAAGAAAGAAAGGAAAGTCAAGAAGGAGGAGAGGACTGATTTTATACCAATAAAAAAGAGGAGGTTTTCATATATTAAAAACTCCTCGTAGATTTGAATAACCCTCACACAATCAGAATGACTTGTGATAACATTTACATTTCCCACTCTCTCTCGTTACATTTTTTTTGAGAGAGACATGATGCAGTCACCAAATATTAAGGGGAGCGTGTGAAGGTGTGACTCCTTTAATGGCCCTGACAGTCTGTCTTGTTTCATTTTTGAGGCTTGAGTGAGTTAAAATAAAAAATCCTTCTTTCCTGAAGCATTTTTATTTTACCCACTGAAGAAAATTGTATAGACATGCATCTTTTATTGAGAGTTGAAATGGTTCATGTTTCCTCTCGCTTTGTGACATTTTTTTTCCCTCTCTCTTCGAAAAATCATTGGATTTTTGTTGAACACACATCCATCCACACGGGAGAAAGTCGAGAGAGTGGTCTCTCTCTCAATAGTAGACCATCATCTCTGTTTTCTTTTTGCTTGACTTTCACCACATCCACATCACCACCACCAAACCCCAAAAGTCAGTGTGTGTGTGTGTGTAAGAAAGTTAAGAGTTAAGTTAAGCCCCTTTTTCCTTTTCTTGTGTGTATATAGTCATCTAGAATTTTTTGGCATCGAGATTCGACGTCCACATCACATCATCTTGTCTCCTCACGTTATCCCTCCGACCAGCATGAGGATGGATATGAGAGGATGAGGAAGTAAAGTAGGAAAAGTAGATGACGAGACTACATACATACATCTTAAAATATCACATTCACTTTCACTCAAGTACATATCTTGCAGCCCATCATCATCATCATCATTATTGAGTTGAGTGTTATCGCTCCTGCTAGCCTTCTTCTTCTTCAGGCGAGAGAGAGACTTTTGGGTTCACCATTTTTTCCACTTTCACCAGAGAAAGTCTCCACTAAAACGCTCTCTTGGTATCTAATCGGCGTGGCTGCCTCCTCCTGTGTCTGCCAACAATACATAAGTCCGTTTTATTGTACATTTTTTAGGTATAAGGACTCAGATCCGGTCCAACCATCCGTTACAATATCGATCGTGAATGAAGGCACTGAACTCAGAATATCGCAGATTAAAAATGAAGACATTGGGGACTACATTTGTGTCGCAAGGAATGGAGAAGGGAAGATCCATCATTCTGTCAGAGTCCTTATTGCAGGTAAGAGACGAAGGAAGGATACCATATTCTCTATATACTTTGTACTTAAACGAGAGAGGGAAAGTGATCAAGTCAAGTCACTACTACATACTCTCACATTTCGTGGGAGGAATGCTTTCTCTTTCTAATCTTTCTAAGTAATAATGAAATGTTAAAGTCAACCCAGCCTCTACCGTTATTTTCCCCTCTTTACTTATCTCCTTCGACAAGGAAAGCAAACAAATTAAGGCAAACCCCATTTTCTCCGTACTATTATTATTATTCAGAAAGAAGGAGAAGCTCAGATTTTTTTAAAGGACGGGGCATTTATGACCTGGAAGAGAGAAAGCAAAGAGTTCTTCTATTTCCGCCATACGAGGTTCATTTATTGTGAGAGAAACCGTCGAAGAATAAGAAAGAAAGAGCATCATCTTCAGGGAGAGACAAGCCTTAAAATTAAATATTTACTCTGGCCTCATCGGTTTGAATGGTATGTAGTCTCGACTCTCAATAGTCTCTTCAATTTTGATCACAATCTGCACCAAATTAGTTCTCTTCTTCTTCTTCTTCACGAAGTCGTCCTTTCCTCCTTTCCTATCTAAAATGTGATGACAGAGGGACACAAATTGTGAGTGCTTGGAGAAATGAATTTGCAATCTCTTTCTTCGCTTCTCCAATCTCGTGTGTCGACCGTGGATAGGTACCTGATGGCGAGGCAGGGTTTGGATTGGATAAGGAAAGGCAACAACTTTTAGATTGATACTCCAATAAAAGGGTTATTAAGGTAAACTAATCATCCACTTTCCCCGGATTGAGGAGCAGCAGCTGCTCAGTAAACCAAGATTGCGTCGCGTCACGTCAAGTCAGGGAGAAAGGAGAGACAGCCGGCCAATTTATTTATACAAGTCACCTACTTTCTGTCAGATAAGAAACGTACAGGCAGAGATAAAAGGTGGAATTGATGTGGTGGTAGGACAAATTTGTCCTACAAAATATCTAAATACACAGAATTACCTACCAGATTAGATCCTATCCATGTCTCATCCCTCCCTTTTTTTGAAGGATTAATAGAATTTTTTGGTGTGAGGAAAGAAGTGAAAGGAAAAAGACAGTTCAATGAAACTTTCTCCTCCTCATTTCAGACTGGAACTGTGGAGAGAGACGGTTAAAACTTTACTTTCTAATTAGATTAACCCGATTTCAGATGAAAATGTCGAACCTCTCTCGCTACATTCTTCTAACCACGAAATTTCTAAACGGAGGAACAGACCTCCACCACCACGTACTCACAAACAAATTCGTGTAGTTGCTTTTACGGTGTGTTGGACCGTGAGTGAGGAAAAAGTTATAGGTAAATGCATGCACTTTGCCTTAAAATAATGCATGTGTCTCGATGCATCAGTGGAGTGAGTGAGTGAGAGCACTTGTCACTTTAAATAAAAGGATTTGAGAACAAATTTTTAGGACCCCCAAAAAGTATTAAGTAAAGTAAAAAAAGTAAAGTTTTTTTTGGGGAAGAAGAAGAAGCTAGGAACTGTGGTTTATTCATTTCAAGGTATTAGTCTCTTCTACTACATAGACAAGTCTCAAATGGAGGAGAAGGAAGGAGGAAAGAGGAAAAAGCAGTCAGAGGAAAGTGAAGTTGGCCGTTGAAGTGAAGTATAGTACACGTACCTACGAGAGAGCTGATGAAATTGCTATTCCGGTCCACTTCCTTGCCTTCCCTTTCTCCTAAAGAACATTTGTTCTCCGTCAATTTTGCTTCAGTCAGATATTTCTTCGTCTATTGCTATCAAGAAAGAGCGATCAGGAGAGAAGAGGGAACACAGTTTCGACTACTACTACCACTTTCTCTCCATACTTTCTCTTTTTTCACCACCCAAGTTCTTCTTCACAAGGAGAGAAGTCAAGAGTTGCAAATCAAACTGCTATTCTCTCTCTCTTCATACTACTATATACTTTTGTGTATTATCCAGGTCAACCCCTCTCTTTCCCTTCCCACAGAGTAGACTGTGAAAGACTCTCTTCAACCAAGAAAATCAACCCATCCTGTTCCTATTTGTAGCTGACTATATCCAAAAGATAAAGATACAAACAACCCTTTTAAGCCGGCGTTTTTCTTTACTACTATTCATGGCATGACTTGCATGTTGACTGGACCAGAATAGTGAGGAGAGAGAGAGTTAGAGAGTGGATTCGCATTTGTTTGATGCGATATGGAAGATGCGAAAAGAGAGAACCGTTCTTCTCGTTTCATTCAGTTCAGTTCCTCTTTCCTTCTTTCTTTCTTTCTTTTTCGCTCACTTTCACTGACTATCTTTGACTGCAAAGAAAGCAACTTCATCTTGATCTCTTCCTGTGGATGAAACGAATAAATTGAAAGATAAGTTTGAACATAAGTTATATTTATGTGTCTCGGTTACAGTCACGGACGAGGCGAGAGGGGTTTGGGTTTGGGTGGAGAAAGTATGGATAGATGTATCAGTGTATTATTATCAGAGGGAAAGTCCACACACACACAATGTTTGATGGTTTCTTCTCCTTTCGTCTGGTTGGTTTTCTATCTCCCTTCTTCTTCTTCTGACTGAATGATGTACTTCTTCGATGGCTCCAAACGCTGGCAGACGTAGACCCCTGGAATAAATGTCAAATTTCTGAGGATACTTTTTCATCAACTCTCTCTTACTTCTCTTTCCATTCCTATCGGCTATCAAGTAATGAAGAAAAAGTTGCTAAAAAAAACTTGGAGATGCATGTTCAATGTTCATTTCATGCATGTAGAATGAGAGTTAGCTACCTAGTTGAAATTCTATCGAAATATATTTGAAATTGGATTGCTTGACTCAAAAAACTTAATACATTTTGTTACAAGAAAGAAAGAGGAATATGTGAAAGAAAAGAAAGAATGAATTTATTTATTTATGTATGCGCCCTGTGTGCAATTCGGGGATGGAATTAAATTGAAAAGCCAATTTTAATCCAAAAAAATCATCTCTTATCTATCGTGAATGAATGGATAAAGTACGCGAAGAAGGGTCTGTCTGTCTGTCTGTAATTCTTTTGTCTGTCTAAACGGATCTGGATCACGTAAAGTTAAGATTCATGACTTGACTGGAAATTGTTAGTTTTTTTCTTATGAGAATATTACGTATTACAATTTACTTATCGAGGATAGTAAAGTTGATTGAATCAATGCGTGTCTCCTTTCTCGTCATCCTTATCCAAAAAAGGGATCAAAGTTATGAATAATAAATTGTTAACGAGTGAGTGTGTTGTTTTACATCTCTCCTTTACTTTTCTTTTGTTGGATCACGAGGGAAGAAGAGGGTCAAACATCCTTTCTCTTCATTCATGACCACCTACACCTCAGAGGAGAAAGTGAATGCAACCCAAATCTTTATTATGGACTCAAAAGTTGTAGGAAGAATTAGTTAGTTAGTTAGTTAGTTAGCACATCTCTCTCTCTCTTTCTCTACTCTTCCTTTTCTTGAGCTGGATCTACTACATATAGACTTTTACTTTTTAGGACTTGTCTCCCTGCCTCTTTGTGAAGATTTATTGTTCAAACTATAAACAACAGGAAGAAAGGAAAGGGGGCACAAGTTTAGTTTAGTTTAGGACGTATAAAGTTTAGAGTTTACAAATTAGGTTGAGTTGCCACCAAACTTCTTTAATAAGTAAAGAAAGAAGAGGCAAAGACTATAGACTAAAAGAGAAGACTCTCTGGGTTGTTATGTTATGTTATGTTAAGACCGCTGCTGCTGCTACTAACAAGCAGTGTCAACTGAACTGACTCGTCGCTTGTGCTTCCAAGCTCAGGCCCTGTGGATCCTTCTCTTCTTTCTTTCTTTTAAGCTTCAAAAGAAAAAAAAGTTTTTCCAAGCGTGCAAATTTGTGTCCAAGACTAAAGTTAAGTTATATAAGAACCGAACCTTCTTTTATGGTAACCCCACTTATCTACCTTCCTCCTCAAAAGAGAAAGTAGAAGTAAAGACATTTTTGGCATCGCGAAAAGAAGAAGGAGAAGTTCCAATTTATAAATTTTAAAAGGCCGCCCCCTAGCCACAGCAAAAATCCAATTGGCACAGACTAATATATTGAGTGACTCTTTGCACTTTCACTCTTTCCTTCTTGCAATTAGTCCTGCTGAACCATGAAGATGTAGGCATGAAGAGAGAGAAACATGCTGGCTATAAAAAGTGCATGTTGACTTTGTGGTAGGTAGGCATCTAGGCTTTCGGATTGTTGAGCTAAGGACGTGAGATTAGAAAAGAGTATTGTCTCGACAGTGAGTTTATGTCAAAAACTGAAAGTAAACGAATGGATTTCCACCCTTTCTCTTTTCTTCTTCTTCTTCCACCAAAAGTGGAACTTTTATGTAAAAACTTTCTTTTTCCCTCTCTCTCCACACACACACAAAGATCACCTCCTTCCTACATATACATACATGTAGCTCTCGATTTAACTTGGATACTTTACTTACTTTCCCTTTTCTTCCTTCATGTTGCATTGGCAGATATATCTAGATAAGATACAGATACCCAGACTGACTGCTATGAGAAAAAAGAGGAATGTTTAGGAATGCGGACGTTCTCTCTGGAGAGAGGAAAAGAAAGGGAAATACCTATTGTATACTTTTGTGTTTGGTAGGGAATTTTGTAGCCACACTAAGATAAAGAAATGCAACTCCATACTGACTGAGGCTAACTACTATCATGAACCTTGGTTTTTCTCCACACACACACACAAACAGAGGAGTGTCAATGAGTTCAATGTAGTTCACTAAAAAAAAGAGATACGAGAGAGAAGAGTAAATTGAAAGGTACCTTGGTTGGTGGTAAAGAAAGAGGATGGGACGGATCGAAAGAGAGAGTTTTTTCTCTCCAGCTTTTTTTTGGTTTTCATTTCCAATCAGAGAAACGTGCCCAAGTCAGAACAAACTTTTTTTTTCAGGGTGGAAAGAGAGGAAAAAAAGTAAAGTAATCGGCGGCTTGGTCATGTACAGAAGGACATGCCTTTATAGTTAAGTTGGCTAATTCCAAAGCTGGGAGAAGGAGGAAGGCGAGGACTTTCTCTCTTGTTTTATTGTCCTGTTTAACTTTTTTCCACGCTACGTACTTTCCCTCATTATAAATGGAGGGGGAAGGAGAGGAGAAACTTGACTATAGATTAGGTCGTGTGTGGGGCTAAATAAGTTCTAGTTATGTGACGTTAATGAATTGAATGCTAACACCAGATTTCTCTATTTTTCCAGGTTCAGCCGTGATAGTCACTCCCCCTCAAAACATGACGAAGGTGGACGGGGAGAAGGCCACCTTTCCCTGCGAGTGGAGGGCGAATCCGAACAATGCCACGGTCACGTGGTACCGGGATGGGATCCCTGTCCGCCAGATCTCGTCACTGGAGTCTCGACTTGAGACGCCCTCCGAAGGAAGTCTCATCCTGAGCTCAGTTCACATGGATGACTCTGGTTTCTACGAGTGCCGTGTGTCTAATGGGATCGGGGAGACCCAAAGTGCCGTTGCCTACCTTAATGTCGAATGTACGTGTGGCCTAGACACTTCTCTTATACTTTTATATGACTGCAGTGGGATTTGTTTTGTTGGAGATAAGCCGATGGAATTGACACAGACACACAGGGACACCGTGACATAAAATCTCTCTTGTCGATAAATGAGACACTTGTGTAATGTTTAATAACAGGGAACTCAGGGACAAAAGAGAGAGGAAAGGTTCCTCTCTCTTTCCATTGTTTTGTTTCCTCCACGTTGCAGATTATTCTGCAGATATCTCCAAATGACAGAGCAAAAGAGATTTTAGGTTAGGTTGTGTGTCGTGTATTGTGTCACTTGACTTGACTTGGTTTCCTTCCTTCCGCATGGTTTTTTGATAAGCCATCGCCATCATATTTATTTATATCCTCTGAGAGAGGAGATGGAAATGGAAATGGGGCAACGTGGTGCGTTGCGTAATGCTGTTGCTTGCTACATTATACATTTTGTTCAATTGAATTCTCAAAAAGCGTCTCTCGAGAAAGAGTCTTTTGTCCTCGCGTGTGCAGTAATTTGATCCTCATTTGTACCGCTTGTTGAAGACAGGTCGAAGGAAGGGAAAGCTCGTTTCTTTCTTTCCTTCCTTCCTTCAACAAATTGATTTGTCATTAGATGAAGGAAGGAGTTATCCTTCTTCCTCTTGAACTTTTGCAACTGCTGCTGTGTGCCAAAGCTATATAGATAAGGTTCCTCGGTCCTCGTATGTCTTTTCTTTCCTGTAAATTAGATCACATGGATTTTTAAATTGAGTTTTTTGTATCATTTCCTGCAGACCCAGCTCAAGTAACGTACACTCCGACAGTGCAGTACCTGCCCCATCGCTTATCTGGAGTCGTCCGATGTTACATCCAAGCCAATCCCCCGATCCAGTTTGTCATGTGGACGAGGGACAAGCATCTCCTGGAGCCCTATGAGACGGATGGGTTTGCCGTCATGTCGAATGGGTCCTTGCTCATTGATCGAGTCAAAGAGTCTCATCAAGGGATGTACACGTGCACCCCGTACAACGTTCATGGTACCAAAGGCTCATCCCTTCCGATGCAAGTCATTGTGAAGGAACCTCCCAAGTTTGAAATCATGCCCGATCCCCTGTATCAGAGGAAGTTGGGGTCCTCCCTTGAGATCCCGTGTTCTGCCATTGCCCCCAACGGAACCACGAGTCCCCTCATCACCTGGCAAAGGGTACGTACGAACGACCATCTCCTTCAAAGAGAAGTCTAAATAATGTCTTTGTTTTTGAACAGAGGGACGGGCAACCCCTGCCGCGTGACCGCGTCCGAGTTGTGGAGGGGAGCCTCCTCCTGGACAACTTGCACCAGACGGACTACGGGGAGTATGAGTGCGTGGCTTCGAACGAAGTGGCGACACTGCTTACAGCCACGAAAGTGATTGTTGAAGGGACTAAACCTCATGCTCCATTTAATATTACTGCCACTAGCGCCGTGTTCACAGTGACTCTCAACTGGCTTCCGGGCTACTCCGGAGGCCCAGACTTCCGACAAGTTTATGTTGTCTGGTACGTTCTCATCATACACTTAACTTGGTTAGATAGAAGAGGGTCATTGGTTCATATCCTCCATAGGTATCGACTGCTTGGCGAAAGCAAGTGGGAGAAAGTTCCTGTCACCCCACCCGGTAGTACAAGAATCACAATCCGTAATCTTTCTCCAGGCAAAACTTACCAATTTCAAATTATGGGAAGTAACGAGCTTGGCGAAGGTCATCCTAGTGAAATTATTAATGTTGCGACAAAAGGTAATCACTTGAAAACCAAAGCCAACCACCCTTCCTTTTATAACATTTCCATTTCGGGGCAATTAATTTTCACTTTTATAAGTAACAAAATGCAGAGCCTCTCTCTCTTCAATGCTTTTATATAAATCTATAAATGATGGGTTTTTGGGGTACAAAAGGTATTGATGCGGCGCTTACTACTGAACCTCCAAAGCCTATTGGCCCTGGTCCACCCGCCCCTCCTGCAGCTACGACAAAAATCCCTTCGCAAAGTCCTCACATTGGTAATTTATTGTCCACTTTCTTCTTCAAGATGCTTCTAAGCTTCCTTCAATCTGCAACTTTTTTTTGTTCCCTCTTTTTATGCATGTTGTTGAAATTATTATGACCTTTGTTTTATGTTTTGGAATGCCATTTTTGTTTTGTTAGATATAATAGACTACTCTATGATAACCTTTCCTTCTGATGAACATGGATCCACTTTCGTTCCGATCCTCCTCCGCCCCCAAGGTTTGTCCTCTTTACTTTTTATTTTTTGGTTGAGTTTTATTTCGCTTAGCCATAGCAGAAAAGTGTGTAATAAGATTCTCACTGTACCCCCTTGTGATCGTGTGTGTGTGTTGATGTGCAGGTCCTAAGCCCGGTACCCCTCACAACCTGACGATCACCGAGTCTCAAGAAACCTTCACGATGGTCGTCTCTTGGGCCCCGCCCCCTGACATAGACAGAGTCGCCGTGGCCTACTACGAGATTCAGTACAAGACGGAAGAAACCCCACAGTGGAAACCGCTCAATAAAGATAAAATATTCCCCCCTGTTACTTCGTACTCTGTTAAAAGTAAGACTATTCAAGAGTGACTTCAAGAGGACTAACTGAACTGACTGTGGTTTTTCTGTTTGCAGGTCGTAGGTTAAAAGAAAATATGGTTTATACGTTTAGAGTACTTGCTTTCACTGCTACAAGTGAGTCATCAAGTAGCGAGGAAGTAGTTTATAAGCCTCAACCTAGGGATACACAACGTGCCATCATTGTAAGGGATCGATTCATTCATGGAGGAATCTCTCTGATTTTGTTGGTTCTATTTACAGGCTGGCCTTGTAGGGGGCTTCCTCTTTTTCATAGTTGCCATAATTCTAGCTGTCTGTGCTGTTAAAATATGTAATAGGAGGAAAAGGAGAAAACAGGAGAAAGGTAAAGAAGTCCTTTATATGCCTAAGAATTCAAAAGTTCGGTTTCAAATCAAATCTTTTTATATTGTAGCGTATAACATGGTTGCCTGCCGTTTAACGGACGCTAGGAATGGAGGCCAAATCCCCGCGCAGCCCCAAGTTCCTCCAAAAACGTAAGTTTTGGTTTGTACTGCCACAAAAATGAACCCTTTGGGTATGGACAAAATGAATGGCATTTGAATAAACTTCTTGGGAGTATGTCTTCAATATGTAACTTTGTGTCAATTCATGCCTCCCTTACAAATCAATCAGGCGTCAGAAGAGTGGGGGTCAAACAGTTAAGTCTCGATGAAATTCAATCTTAATCACAAAACAAAAGTTTATATTTCTGTTACAATGCACCAGCCCTGCATGAATCATTTACTACGAAAGAAGATAGTAATTTTTGTGTTTGATTTCTCTTGCATGATATTTATTGCCTTTGCACCTTGTAACTTTGAGGTTCTAATGTTCTTTTGTGACTTTTTTTTCCAAAGGAGTGGAGTCGCCCGAGCACGCGTTGTGACTTCATCACTGCTGAGGTGAGTCTATCACTGCATTTGTAATTAGAGTTTGTAATTACATGAAGTGTCTGTGTTTTCCAGACCAATCCACGTTGCGAGTTTATGGCTGAAGAAAGCTTACCGGTATAATAAGATCTTAACACCTTAGCCTTAGAGAATGAACTCACTGAAGGCATCTTTTTTGTAGACGCGTGGGCCAAGGAGTGGGCCATGTCATTATTCTCCTGTTGGATCTCCCCACCCGCCGCCACGCCATCATTTTGACCAGATCGATGCAGTCGGGGATGGGGAGCCGCCCCCCATCCATCAGCAGCATCACACTCTCCCTGGACGACATCGGTCGCCCCCGCGTCAGGTAATAATAGTCTTTCACATAACCTTCATGACATAACATCATTTCCTTTATTTCTCCAGCCGACGTCACCTCTCCTCGCCATCGACATTGCCACGTGGACAACCTAGAGGTATTGTCCTGCCTTGGGGTAAAGGCTCAATTGTTCTCCCAGGTCTCTCTTTCTGCTTTTTGCTCTCCTCTTATTCATGACTCTGGAGTCTCCAGTGTAGTTTGTATGTACTGTAGTAGTATTATGGATCTGTAAAAGTAGAACGTCCTCTCCTCGTCTTTGTACATTTGTTTGTACCACTATAAACTTTCCTCTTGTACAAAGCAATATTTCTTGTGCATGATGATGATTCTCTATAAAAGTACTACGATATATACAAATTGATTGGACGCTAGAGAGAGTTGTAAGAAAGAGGAATATAACTGACGTTTGATTTTGTTTCATACAGACGTAGTTGATGAGTCAAGTTCAGACGACGGTGGGTTCCTTGCTCCTCGCCCCCTCCGCTACTTTCCTCGTGACCGCCGAAGATATAATCTAGTGCTTCCGGGAAGTTTCATTCCCTCATCTTCTTTAATACGGCCGGAGCTCCTCGTGCCCCGACCTTTTGCCAGCTCTCCACTGCCAAGCCGACGACGATCATCCCGCTCAGGGTCGAGTAGCTACTACGGCCCCATCCCCGCAGATCTCACCACCACCCTCAGCTCCGTCTCCCACTTCCCTGTTCTAGTCCAGGTTCACTCACCTCCATACCACCTTTGGAAACAGGGGGCGCCAACAGGCACTGCCAGCAGCACTGGTCGGGGTCGTTTCTATCATCCCCAACACCTCCCAGGGGATCCCACCCCTCCCCCGTGGGAAGCAGAGAGGATACGAGACAATTTAGCTAGGGATTTAGAGTATCTAGAACGTCAAGTCCCACCCTTCCTTCGGCATCCTGGAGAATCCTCCTCCACGGCGGGGCTTGGGGAGAAGAGCAGCTCAGGCTCCCGGTTCCAAGACAGGTCCACCTCATCCGGGTTCCAAAGTGGGAGCAAGACGACGTCCACCTTCCCCTCTGGTGGGACGGGGAGCAGTGGAGTGGGCACTGGACTAGGCTCTGGTGCTTCTGGCGGGGAAATCATGCTCAGGCCGGGAATCCTTCCATCATCTCCCAGAAGAGAAGACATCCATCATCATCATCACCACCACCTCATAGACGTATACTCCGGTCAGTATCTCCCACAACTCATTCCTCAAGTCCCCCTACGGAGCTTGCCTCCTCGAACGTACGAAAACTGGCCGCGACGGGAGCCCACGCCTCCCGTGTACGCCATGGCACGGTCCCCATCCTTCGACGTGGACCGGACAGTCACAACCACTACGACAGTCACCGTTCCGGTGAGTGAGGCGAGTCCGGGGGCGCGGACGCTTATGGACATGAGTGTGGACGACCCCTACGAATTCGACCCCGTCATCCCAGACACGTCCCCTGAGATATACCCCCAACCCTCCTCCTCCACCTCCACTTCCACACGGTTCAAGAGGACGCGGGACCGGGAGAGAGACATGGAAGCCCGGGTAGCAGCCATGAAAGAAGAGTTCTTTGAATACCGACGGCGTCAGAAGAAGCGGATGGAAAGTGCATGCTAGCAATAATCAAATGAATAAAAAGCTAAGTAATTTATATATACTACTGTATAGAGACACGCAGGTTTTTGCAAAACTATATATCTATCAGTATGTACTCCACATTTGTAGTAGACAAT
>JAQIWU010001261.1:0-17709 GCA_034696445.1 Isotomiella minor
ACAGTGATTGGGATTCTAATATGTTTGGTATGGCTTTACTTTGGTAAGGGCCATCCAAGCACAGACGTAGTCTGGCTTATTTTCCATAAAAATTGAGACTCTGTCCCCACGCTGAATCCCTGCTGCAGACAACAAGTTCCCGATTTGGTTACTCTTTTCATACACCTACGTACGCACAATGTCATTTCACGTAAACATCCAGAATCCTACAGACACTTTTTGGTACCTGTTTAAAAGTCCAAACTTCATCTTTGTATAGGAAAGCTGGCTTGTTCAGATTCTTGAGGGCAACCTTGTCAAAAACTTCGCTCACAGACAGACGACTTTTTTCAAAATCCTTGAGTCCCTTTAGAATTTTTAAGTGAAGACGCAGGATTCTAAAAAAGAACAATTCTCAAATGAGAACATTTGGTTCCAAGTAAAAAAACCTCACCGAAAGTCTCGAGGCAGAGTTTTTGCTATGTTAATTAAAGACATGGCTTAGCTAAACTGAATATAATTTATTTCGGTTTCTGTGTCCATTGACAGATCAGATCATGATGATATAAATAAAGTTTGTTATGAAATTACTGCTGAAGTTTATTCTTGCATAATAAGCTAAACTAAACTTGTCCTCTATTACCCATGGTGGTTCAAGGCCAGCCAGCAAGAGTGAATGAATGTAATTTTTATCATCCAGTTTCCATACAAGAGACATGCGACACAAGGTTCATAAAACCAAGCTTTAATCCAGCTCTTCTGGCAGTATTAAAAAGGCTGATAAAATGCCATTGGCCTCAGTCAACCAACTCACATAAAATGATAAACATTATTAATTAATACGCAATGAGGATTAGTCTGTAACATAGCATAGATATGAATTGAATTGGAAACGGGTTGATTGGGACTGTTTCCATGGGTTTTCACAGGGCATTATGCAGCCAAAATGCGGAAGAAGAAGATTCTTTTCACGATTTGGGGACCGTTTGGCAAGAGACCGTTTGGCAAGGACCGTTTGGCAAGTGGAGAAGACCATTTGGCAAGTGATATTTATCTGAAGAAGTCAATATGGCAAGTTTGCATAATTAATGCAAATCGTATAAAATGCAAAGCAGGTACGGGTCAATCATGTAAATATACCACGAGTTAAGTTGATTTGAGTGGGATTAACAAAAGAACAGGTCACAGAACAGGAGCAAATTGTTAAATTGCTCCAAATAAAAGAGACCACTGATGACTTTTTGCACTTGCCATTTTGACTTATCAGACTTGCCAAATTGACTTCACCCTTCAAAAATCCGAAAAATTGCCATTAAAAAAATACTTGCCAAACGGTCTCTTGCCAAACTGACCCCGTACCCTTTTCACACCCAATCTTTCTGTGAGTCATAATATAACAACAATGACTTGTAAAGTAAAATACCCAAAAAACGAATGACGTAAAAGCAAACGAAAACCGGATTCCTCTTTGCCTTTTTGCAATTCCTCCGGGTACATGTAATTATTGTTCTTCGGGAAATGTAGTTACAATAACTGACATAGTAAAAAACTGGGAGAAGCCAAAGCCACAGGGACGACGATGAACGATGATGACGCCTACACTGTACACGCATGAGAGTAGGAAATGCCTCCATTGATCTCCAGCGGTTGAGCTGAAGGCTATGGCCATAACCTGATGTAAAATAAAATGTTTGCATTCGAATAGTAGCAAGCAATTATACATTTTTCCAGAAGTAAGGAAGGAAGGACACGCGTCTTGTCTTTTATGACTTGTGTTGGCCATCAAAGTTTTCCATAAGTGTTCTTGACATTTTGCACTTTTGACCATGTTAAGATTTTGTCGAATAAGACTTAAATTTACAAGTAAACCTTTGCCAAATTGAAGCCAATTCAGCATAAAGTATTATTGTTCCCCGTTTTGATCAACATGCAGTAAACAATCAACCACAAATCAACACATCTCTTTCTCACCTTTAAAGTGGATGCAATACGCATGAATGAACAAATTCTTTTACAATCATTAGGATTATTCAAGTTCAAGACAATAACAAAAAATAATAAAACAAAACTAATCTACGTTGTGTCAAGTTAGACACCTTCTTCATCAGCAAATGGAAGGAAGTTGATTTGCGTGCGGAAGAGATCACATTTATAGTTGATGAGAGAATGGGAAGTACGGCGATAAGACAACAATCAAGACTGCAAGAACTTTGCAATTACAATTAGGCACATTTATTCAACATTATTGTCGCACTCCTGCTTGAGAATTACCACAAGTGTAAGGTCGTCATGGCATGACTTAATGAATGGGTAGGTCATAAGCCATAGAAGCCAGAAGACCTGTCATAAACTTGACAAGATGACGACCAAGCCAGCCAACAATAAGAAATTTGTTTATGTGAATATGAATACGGGGAATGACGAGGAGTGTAATTTGTATGGTTTTTGGAAAAAATGAGAGAATAGGATAAAAAGTTGTTTCATGTTCCACATTCCCACACTATGTAGTGTGTGGGCATAATTGGTCTCTTCTCAGTAATACCTTAAAAACCTTCTGTAAAGTAAAGAAACCAGTTCCACGTCTACAAACGACGGATCCGACAATCACGATAGGGTTGCGAGGTGCTTACAACAAGCTATCCCTAAACTTGCCCACGGTCGATTAGCAATTAGAGCTATGGTCGAGGTTGTCTTATGGATATCCGTATAAGGCTTTGATTAAGTTCAAGTTTTATAATATCAATACATTATTTTATGAAGAAACGAGAGTCCACACATTCTGATTCACTTTCTTTTACAATAACCCGTTCGTTCCATTACAAGCTGGCAAGTCCAATCCAAATCCAAATCCAATGACGATGATGAGGAGGATAAGTAATTAGGTACCTCGTTCAAAGATTCACCCTCAACCCCGATATCTCCATTCATGCATTTCATTTCACAAGACTGTTGTAACAACTTTACTTATCTGGTCCCTGGTATCAAACACATTGTAGAAGACAATAAGACTTTGTGGGTCTGCCTTCTTAGATAGTCGTCATAATTATTATTGTTGTTGTAGGTCTCTTTGGTGTTTACCCAAGAAGATATGGCTCGACTTGTTTTCTGACTGACGACAATTGGATTCCACTTTTATAAGAAGTCGTCTCAGACCACGCCAGACCATTTCTCGAGTTCATTTTAGTTTTGCTCTTCTTCTGAATCCGAATGAATTACATAGTGCCTGTCCTTAGGTAGTTCAATTCAGTTTTTAGTTACCATGGTTTATGAATAAAGTTTTAGGTGTGTCACATCTTTTATTAGTCGCCATTATAGTGTTATTGCATCAATCCGTTCCAGGAGAGGAGACTACATAACATAACCCAAGAAAAACCACATAATTACAAGCCCAAGTGTCTATGAAACATAACATAAAAGTTGTGAAATAATTAGTCGAGACATAATTGTGACCGATTTCCTCGTGCCTTGTACAATAATAAATAACTCTTGCGGCTACTGGTCGTGCCAAACCAGTTTTATTTTTAAGCTACTATTTCTTTCTAAAGAAATTAATTATAGTAAAATGCAGAGCCTTCCCACGACGTTATTTTCAGTGGGGTTGACCCTGCTGTTTGGAACGATAGCCATATTTTGGGTCCTGGTTCCGGGAGGGGTGCATTGGATGGTTACAAAGGTGAGGGGGGCAACTTGATACATTCCTTCGTCTCCATGACATTGTACAGTTGAAGGATGTTCATTTATTTGTTACATAAGTCCCGTAAAGCGCTCTCTAAAAGATAACATGCAACACGCAACTAACTAGACACTAATGACGTATAAATATGTGTAAAAAACGGTTAGTAGTAAGAAAATTTTTTTGATTGAGAGAGGAAGCGTATTTTACCAAGAAGGATGACAGGTTTGGCAAATTTTTACCTTTTATCGCACGTCTCGTTTACAAATGCATAGAAGCCCCACACGCAATCACCTTCTTGTAGGGATTTTACCTTTGTCTACTTGATCTTCAGCCATTTTTATGAAATTAGAGCGCAATGTCAAATCAACAACAACGACAAAATGTGATGTTTTCCAATTTCCAATGACGTTTTTCTTTTATATTTTTAGATGATGAGGTTTGAAGAAGGCAATGAAGCCTACACCTCCTTCACAGACATTGACGTGGAAATATATTTTCGAGTCTACGTCTACAATGTGACCAACGCGGAAGAGGTGGCGGAGGGGAAGGCTTACCCAAAGCTGGAGGAAATTGGGCCCTACGTCTACGAGTGAGTCTTTCTTTAGTCCTAATCAAGTCTAGTCATAATTTAAATTTTGTATGAAAAACTTACTTTTATAGGGAGAGGAGAAAGAACATTCCAATTTCCCTGGATGGTGAGAGTGACACCCTGAGCTTTCACCAAACAATGACCTTCCACTTTCGCCCGGATCTCTCTAATGGCTCTGATGAGGACGTGATCATCATGTTAAACACTCCGATTGTGGTATAAGTGCCTCCTTAATACTTCATAATAATAAGAACTAACTAAGCTCATGAACTCTTTCTTTGCTTGCACACAGGCTGTGGCTAATGAGCTGAACAATTGGTCCAGATGGATCCGGTACATGGCCAAGTCCTACATTACCACCTTCAAAGAGCCCCTCTTCGTTTCGAGAGCCGTCAAAACTATGCTCTTTGAAGGGGTTCATTACGAGCTTGTGGAGTCCTTAGGGGGCCTCATCGGCCAGGACTACATGCCCAACAACACCTTCGCCTACTTCTATGAGAAGAATGACACGGTCTCACCCCTCTACGAGATGTGGGCTGGGGGGAAGGACGGCTCAAAGTTTGGCCAGGTCAAGTCTTGGGGTGGAAAGAGTCACCTGGACATTTGGTACGGGGACACTTGCAACATGATCAATGGGTCGGATGGTTCCCTCTACCCTCCCTTCCTCACGAAAGAGTCCGTTGTGTACTCCTTCGAGATGGACGCTTGTCGCTCCCTCCCCTTGGTCTTTGACAAGGAGGAGGAGTACGACGGGATCAAGGCCTACAAGTACTCCCTTCCAAAGGATGTCTTCAACGCTGAGACGGCCTACAGCGAGTGCTTCTGTGGGGAAGAGGACAGGACGAAGTGTCCCAAGAACGGCATGCTCTCCATCGCCCCATGCAAATGGGGGGCGCCTATCTACGTCTCCAAACCGCACTTCCTCCACGGCGACCCTTCCTACAATGAACTCACCGGCACAATTCACCCAGAGGAGGCTAGAGACGACTCATACGTCCTCCTCGAGCCCATGACCGGCCTCCTCCTGAAGGGAGTAAAGAGGGTGCAAATCAACGTGGACCTCAAGCAGTCGAATGACATTGACGAGCTCTCCCACGTCAAGGATACCGTGATGCCCATCGTCTGGGCAGAAGAGGTGAGAAGGACATAAGTCTAATTTCTTGTGGCTTTTAAAATTAACTTAATTTTTTTTATTAGATTGCCGTAGCCACGCCACAAATCGAGAAGCTCAAGACGCGGATGATCCTCCCCCTCATGCTTGTGGAGATCATGAAAGTCCTCATGTTGGGCGTGAGTTCCACCGTCGTCCTTGTAGGAGTGGTCATTTTCATCATGAGATCAAAGGACAAGAAACCAACGGCTTACCAATACTCGTAGATTGATAAGAGATAAGAGAGAAAGACTTTAACAACAATACCTAATTGCCTTACATACAGAGAAAAGAGAGACTATATGTGGGAGAAAGAAGAGAGCCAATGCAAGGAGGGTTGAGAGTGGATTATAATTAAGTGGAAAACTTTGTTAATTATTATCAAGTTTGCAGCCGAGGCTCAAAGGAACTCTTTTGATGATAACATGCTGTGATATTAGCTTTTAATTATGTACTAGAAGTAAAGTAAAGTAAGTAAAGTAGTGGTTAAAAGTTTAGTGCAAATGTAGGTGAAGTGGGTTGTAACAACCGCAACCTTTTCACGAAGAACCTAAAGCCAAAAACCATATTTGAATTATCAAAAAGCTTAATACTCAGGGGGAAAGCCAAATGTTGTTGTGTGTGCCTTACTTTTAATTGAAGAAGTGCCTTAAGATGACGATGTTGTTGTTATAAAGTTCATCAGATATTTTAATAAAGCCTTTTGAATGGCATTAATTACATAAAATCTCAAGCTTTTTATGTCGGTTGGGGCGCTTAGAGACACCAGGTTACATCAATCTCCTGAATCAATCTCATTCACATGACTCACTCAAGTTTTCTCACGACACTAAAGGTGGTTTCCGCTCTTAACGACACAATAATAATCTGCAACCTTGATTCATGCGAAACCTGATGAAATTCAAGTACAGAAGAGGTACAATTTGATTACATACAAACGAGGTAGGAAAAATTTATGACTGCGGCGGAAATTATTCAAGAAGGAACGAGAACAACTTCCATTCTACCTACTTCGTTTTGCTTCCGGTTGAGTAAGAGGGTATAGAACTTAGAATAGAATGCTCCACTTCCACAAGAGAAGAAATTGAGTCATTAAATTTCCAATAGGCAATGATTCTGTGCGTTTTTCGTTTCGTTTTATTTGATGGCATAGAGTATTTTCGAATTGTAGAGTAGGAACAACACATTTCCAGAATGGTGAATGGGTGGTGGTGGTGGTGGATGAAATCCACATAGAAGGCATAATAACAATATTGCTGACTTAATCAAAATGAAAGTTTCTCTAGAAAAAAGAGAGGGAGAGAGGTCGTCAAGGCAGTAGATAAGTAGGACTCTCTGACTCTGTGATAAAGTGTTGGATTCATTTTATTCGACGAAGGAGGATTGGGAGAAAGTAGTAAGGAACTGACTGCCTTCCAATTCCAATATTTTCTTCTTCTCTTCTTTTTTGCACTTTTGTAAAGGGGTGTCTATAATGGATCTTCAAAAAGATTGAGGTTGAAGAGACTTTAACTTTCACCAGCCTACAGACCAAGTTCTGTTCTGTTCTGACAAACGGGAGGACGATTCAAAAAATAACTGGAAGAAAAGAGAGAGGAAGAAAAGGTCATTAAAAAGTGACGGCTGTGGCAATTTTGTGACAGCTGCTGGAATGAACCTCCTTAGCTTATTGCAGAAGACCTATACTAAATCTTTTTAGAGAAAAATTTTCAGACCTGCTATAAATATCGCTGCAGAAATATAAACTAAATAAAACAAAAAGCCATTTTAGAAGATTCGTCCTTTTATAAGCCTTATCAAAATGACATAGAGAAAGTACGACTTTCTCCTCCTACCTTATTTCTTATTTTGTGGGGTAAACAGACCAAAGTTTTATTTCGCATCGCGTTTTTTTATTATTATTTTAAGTAGAATATTAACCAAGTTTATTCGTGCGATGCGGATGGAATGAGATGGTGTATGTATGTGCGTATTTCCTATATATCGAAATCGAAGAAGCAGGAACAGTGCTAAAATAGAAATGAACTCACGTTTCCTCCGGTGAAAATTGCTTTGGTCTTGGTCTCGAGTCCTGCCTTTCTTTCTTTCAAAATCAACTTGTTTCTTCCTCTTTTTGGCTTTGTTTAGTTTCTTCTTTCTCCTGTTATTTCCTTTCCTGCCTCTTTCTCTTTAGGTGAGAAGAGAGAAGAAAGCAAGCCCGATACACACACAATATGCAATAAGAATTTTGATCACGTATGCACAATTCATTCAAAGTAAACGAGACCAAATATCTAATATAATTCCGATTCCAAAGGGAATACCCTCCTCTCCTGTGTGAAGAGAACACTTCAAAGAGAAAGTGGCTGCAAAACAATGTAGGTACCTAGGTGAAAGCATTCACTTCCACTATCTCTTATGAACACACCCTGTTTGATCATATCTACACATATTATCATCATCAGTTCCAACAACGAGTCAAGAAGAATGGTGATAATAATGCAGGTCTTTTCACTTCAAATTAATACACATCAATACGTAATGAAACGATATGAGAGAAAGGTACAAGAGAGAAAGCTAACGATTTTCCTTCAAATGAATGTCTTCCTTTTTACTGCATTTTAAACAGTCACCAACTTTGAATCTCAACCTTTTGAGACATCGCAAGGAAAGCAACAACACGACACGCTACACTTTTGGTCGTGTGCCCTTTCACTTTGCCTTGCTTTGGTTTTCCTTTTCCCTTTTTCTTTTCTTTTCTTTCCTGTATGTCCTGCTGATTTTTGGCCACAATCCAACAACCCGCTTTCTCCCCCTTTCTGAAATGCATTTCACATTTAGATAGAGTCTATGGATCTGGATCCAGGAGGACAGAATGTGAAATGGAATGAGTTGGGATGGCGTCGCCATCAGAGATCAGATGAAAAGAAGGAAGAAGCATAGAGCAAAGAGCAAAGGAAAGTGCAGAGAAGAAGAAAATGAATGAGCTATTTCAATAAATTTATAACCTCTGCTGCTGCGACAGCCAACTAAACTTGGAGGAACTCTCAACTACTATCTATCTGTGTGTGCAAAGAAGTAATGTAATGTAGGACAAAAAAAATAAGAAAGGAGAGAAGAAAAATGTCTTTGAGAGGGTAGACTTTCTCTCCTTCCAGTTGGAGAAAGGTAGTTAGCCGCACTCTTTCCTCTTTTCCTTGAAATCAATATGAGAAAAGATAAATGCCTCTTGGTATCATCGTCAGAAGGAGATAAGACAGAGGCAATATTGCAGACTTTCTCCACGGGAAATGAATGGCTTACAGAACCCGAGAGCAAGTGCTAATTAATTATGAATTTATTAATTAATTAACCGTCACACGTATCTATATAAAGTTTTCCAAAGAAGTTTTGTGTGTGTAAGATTAAAAGTTTTCAAGTTTTAGACCTTACATTGTAAATGCGTATACTTCAAGTAATTTCAGAGTTGTTAAAGTTTAGACAGATAGTTAGTATAGTTGAAAAAGAGTAGAGCTAATAAAAAGTACCTGAAATTTTAAACAAGATGATACACAATACATTCCATTTAAACACATGTAAATTTCGCATCCTTCCTCTCTCTCTTTTGAGCACGCACCTCTCTAATTATAGACCAACAACTTTATGCGATCGTTAGTAGGTTAACAAGTTAAGTATTTACGTATCACTTCAAACATTCATTCATTCATTCATTCATGGATTTGACCCACGAGTGGACTTTGTAGAATGGCAGCCACAGCGTCTAAAGACCGCACCAGGGAGGAAATCCTTTGTGAAGCGAGGGCTCTCCAATCCTTCGTACAACTACTTTTAACACCACTACTTTCACCACCACCACCACCCAAGCCTAAACCTAAAACTCTTAAACTTTTACTACTTCTTTTCCTACTACTATCACGACTTGAGTTTGAATTTGTGGGATTTGCAGTGGTCATGGAAGAAGTAGAAGAAGAATCTGCAGTGGTAGTGGTGGTGGGTCTCGTGAAAGTGAAAGCATTAGCGGTGGTAGTAGTGGTGACACCCGAGTTACTGTGGGAAGGAGAAAGTTTTGCTGACTTTGCTGCAGCATCTGTCTCAGGTTGTCCATCACCCCTAATGCTCCTATTATTAGTGGTACTATCATCATTCCTAAGGTAGGAAGGAGAGGAAGAAGCGTATTTCCTAACACTCCAAAGCTGCCCTCAGCTTGGGAAAGAAGTGTGATTCCAAAGAAGAAGAAGGAAAGTTAATGTGCTTGCTTTTGGCAAGGGGAGAATCCTCGTGATTCTGTTGGCTTTCTCCTTCTTTTGAATTGTTGACCAAATGGTTCTCCTCTTGAGAGAGTAGTGGTGGTCCTTGAGGGTCGGAGTTGGTACTTGTGAAACCAATAATTTGATGTTTATACCCATTGTTGGAGGAAGAGGAGGTGGAAGAGTCTGGGGCCTTGTTCGTGGAGAGGAATGCTTTCTCCAGTGACACCATCTCATCGTTCAGGATGCGAGCCTGCATTTCCTTCCTGCAAGGAGGTGGAAAATAAAAAGAATGAGGCCCAGATGTGCAATAATCATGGCTAGACTTTAAACTCACACTTACCTAGCTTTGCGATGGTGTGAAACGGAGAAAGCCGGGCCAAGGAGTCCACTTTCACTTTCTGCCAACTCGTGCTGTTGGTGTGGATGATGACGATTGTAAGAGTTTTTGTTGTTGCGATGTTGGTGATGATGGTCCCCTCCTCCTCCTCCTCGGCCACCGGTATGATTTCTAATTTGCTGTTGTAATCTGAAATTATCTGCGACCATTTCCAACCGCACGACGGCTCCTTGAAGAGAGGCTTTTGAGGGAGAAAGTTTTTGTTTATGAGTGTAAGTTACTTTAGGGGGAGATGATGAGTCTTACCGTAAGATAAGTTGGCCCAGGCCATGTCTTCGTGATATTCTGCCATAAAGTGGTCAAACTCTTTCCGGATGTCCTTGATGTAATCATGAAACGTGATTGGGAGGGCGGTAGAGTCTGCCAGTAACAAGATCACGCCCGCAACTATCCGTCCTATTTTGTTCCCACAAACAAACAAGAAGTATAAACGGTCGTGCTGCTATCATGCAAAACGCAAATGACTCAAACTAATTAAACAAATGAAGAGAAGAGAGAGAGGCTCTCGGTTCATTTCATTTGTTGAGCTTCATGCCCTTAAGGCAACCAAAAAGACTAAACATTCGGTATACTACTTTCACCAAATTAAGTGCAGCTTTTATACTACAAAAGAAGTAGCAAAATTGTATTTATGTTTTTACCCAAAGCCTCTGATCCTCGAAATTCCGGGTCAAGGAGCCGAGCAAAGTTTTCAAAGGTGTCAAATGAAGTGTGAAATAATGGATAGTTGTAGTCCTGGAAAAAATAAAATGGTATTACAACACAATGTTTTTGGACCAAAGAAGAATCATTTCAACTTTGCTCTCCCTCTCACTTTCCATCCCATTTCATTCCAAGCCATTCCGTCTCAAGAATTTTAATTCGGTTCTCAGAGTGGAAAGTGTGTAATTCTTATTTATTGCCAACTTTTGGCTGGTGGGCATGACGGTAATGGAATAAGGTAATATCTGACAAATTGGAGTCAAAATTGCTTTTGATGTGCTCTTGATATATACGAAGGATCCCTAGACCGATCAAATAATCCATCAACCAGTAGAGAATTTATATATAAAGTATCTTATAGTTTCCCTTTCATGTTGGCAGTCAGCCAACAAGGCTTAAAGTGTGGATGTGGATCTCTCTTTGGATCCACTGGGATTGAGATTTTGACTTATTGGCTGTAAGCTAAGCTAAAAGCTCTATGGTCTCTCTTCTACACGTGTTTCTTTCCATGTCCCACATCAGTTTCAATTGAAATGCAGAGAGGATGGGTGGTTGATGTGATCTGATCTGAAGTGAAGTGAAAGGGATGTGGAGGATGTGTATCTCTAAACAAATGTCTATAAGTCTAAAGGAGAAAGTACAGTAGGTACTTAGATAGTTAATGTCGCTAAAGACAGGCTGATGTGTTGCTTTCATCATTTTAATGTATCGGCTTTCCATCATTTCTTACCCAAGAGAAGAAAGACAAGAGGAAGGAGACACTTAGAAAATATCCCAAAGTTGGTCAAAAGTGAAAGCACGAGACGATACGTGACTTATCGAGGCTGGAAGAGTGATGATCGGTCTATCCATTAGCAGCTAACTTTGGACATGTTTTTTAGTATTAAGTAATGCAACTTTTGTTTCTTCTGTTGCGTAATTCTACTCCAAAAAAGAAAAACCAGAAAATGTACTTTCACTTTCCCTTCACCCTTGTTCAAATATAAAACATTTCAATTCTTTTTAAAGTGTCTTAATTTCCTAATGTCTTGACAGAAAGACAAGGGCTTTCAATTGTAAATTCTTTAGTCGTACCAAAAGAAACTTGAAAGTTTCAACCCACATTCCCCTCTTTCTCTCCAACTTTACTTTCCCATCCCCTTTCTCATTTCAACACCAAACTTCTTTACCAAATGGATAAAATTTTAACCTTTCTTTTGTTGTTTGTGTTAAGTAAGTAGGTAACAAAACACGACCCCACACACAAAAAAAAGAATCAAGAATGGACAAGTTTTCCCCTTTCAAAAACTCCATTAGTTTTATAGAAAACAAAAACAAAAGGGAAACCAACAAAAAACCAAAAGTTTGGTTTGAACAAAAGGAAGGAAACAAGGATGAATTGAATGGGAAAAGTTGAAATTAACTAAAGTTTAAATAAAAGAAAGAAAGAAAGAGGTGACTGTATTAACGATACACAGCAGACAAACTGTGTGTGTTGTTATCTTTCTTTGTGAAGATTGTTCCAAGGGAGAAAAGAGAGAGAGTGAACTATTTTATTTACTATTGGTAAATGGTAAATGTGTGTGATGTGATCCTAAAGTGAAAGCCATTCCATTACATTGGTTTCATTGTTTGACCACACACACATTTCAGTACAAAGGAAAAGAAGGAAGGAGAAGGGAGTTGGCAGTTGAAAGAGTGGTCAGAGGCACTTTCCTTTTTCACTTCTCTCCAGGGAAAGCACGTAAACGTAAAGGATGTAAGGTTATCCCCTTGCCTTGTATTCGTATGTACCATTATTATTATTGTCGTTTCTCTATTTGTAAGGGCGAATACCTATGTAACACTCACGGCATACTGCCCATTTCCTCAAACAACAATGGAGAAAGTCTCTACCTTTGACTTGACTTACCCCTGGGTTATTTGTAGTACTCAGACGGACAAAAGGGATTCCCAGATTTCCCATGAAAGGGAATGCCGGTTCATCAGAAGTCAACGTACTTCTCCAAGAGATGAGGCTGTTGTTGAAGCCATGGTCGTCTTCTCCTAGAGCCGAGAGCCATGGTGGAAGTGGATGTGAGAGGACTTGTCTATCCTCCTCAACCTCCGTCTTGTCATCATCCCTCGAAGAAGAGGAGAGGGAGGAGGAGTGTCGGATTCGGTTAATTGCTTTACGAACCACTTCCCTCAGAAGAGGGGAGGAGGACACTTCCAAACTCTGATTGCCTTTCACTGTTCGTGTCATGTCAATGTAGGCAATGGTTCGGGCTGAGATTTCAAAATGATGTTCCTACAGAGAAGAAGAGAAAGAGTTAATTGTGGATGTGTCAGTCAGTCATGACAAGGATGTGGTATAATAATAAACCAATTAGCCACTTATTGTTCTCTTGGAATACCCTAACTAACGATGGGACCTTTTGAAGTGAAACCCAAAGGCTTTGGTAAAGCAAGCAAATTAAAGTATGAAATTAGAAAGTTCCATTGTAAGTATACCTGGATCCAATGCGACACGCCGGAAGAGCCGTGTAGATTTGCGTCCCACGAGATAATGAGAATCGATCGTCGAGGTCTCCACCCACTCTTGAGTGCGGCAGAAAAACCTCTTAGCAACTCAGTACTTATGGCAAGTCCAATCCCTGGATCCCCTGCTCCCGCAGCCCCAGCCCAGGAGTCGTGAGAACAGCCCAAAATTATGTACCTTGATAAAAGAAAGAAGAAAGAAAGGAAATAAATGATAAACTGTTTATCTCTACGTATCACAATCATGCCTGTCTGGCCCTGACAACCTACATATTAATTCAATCAACTTCCCTTGTTCCCTCTCAATCATCTTTCCAACAAATGGAAATTGGGTTCCCATGGAGAAAGTTGTATTTATTTATTTGTGCCTATTTATAGAAACCTTTCTCCCTCCACCTGTCACCTACACAATCTTTTCAAAGATGTTTCCCAATAGTTTATTTCTTCTAACAGAAGAAAATTACCCGGACATAATTAATAAGTGTGGGAGCAGAGAAAGCAATAAGAAGAAAGTTCATGCCTGCCTACAAAGAAGGTGGGCGGACCCTCCGGTCTTTGTTCTTTAGTCATCATCAATTTTCGTGTAAATTTACCACTCACTGCGTCCAGGACAGTGAACAGAAGCCAAAATTATACCTTCTCTCTTCTCTGCCTAATTTGTTTCCTTTCTTTAGCCTTTCACTCACTCCAGTAAACTCCAGAGTAATTTGTCATTCTCCTGTCAATAATAATCTCCCTCTCCGCCCTTGAACCACTCTAAATTACCTCCTCCTTCCTCCTCGTTCCCTCTAATATTGATCCTTAGATAGTAATGAGTGGCTAGAATGAATGAAAGGCCTTTCGCGAGATGCAGTCTTTCATCAATAATGTGGTATCGCACGGTCCGTTCACTTCTCTCTAATGTCATTTCCCATTTGCTTTTTCATCCATCATTATGACATGACGGCAGTCTATGTTTGAAAGAGGAAATGACATCCTTCCTGTTAATTAATTAATTATCGTCGTAGTCGTCGTCATGCCACTAAATTTTGCTAATTAATGAAGAATGAATCGATATGATGCTTCATTAGCAGACCAGACAAAAGTTTTCTTTTCTTACCTGTCCCACTCGATTGAGCCTGGGATGGCAGCGATGACATTGTAAATGTTGCTCTGCTTTCCCTCATTAAAGACTTTGAGGGCAACTTTGGCTCCTTCAAGAAAGTAAGACGTATTTTTCAGAGCCCCCTTCCACTCCTCAGGTCCTTCTCGTGATCCCTCCTCCATTGTTCTATATAAATCGAAAGAAGAAGCGAGAGGTAAGGATAAAGACACTTAAGAAAGTAAAGTCTCACCGGAATAATTTTTCCGCGTCATTAGCACTAATTGTGTGAGTAGGAAGGAGACTCAAGTTTCCCTTATGTTTCTGTAGAGAGAATCCATTAAATATTTTTGAGGAGTCTTGAATAGGAAGCTTTTAGATTTCATACCTGGTAGTCGTGAACCTGGCCAACGGTGAGGAGGGATGCCCTCTTGACCCCTTCTCCTGGCAGATTAGGACCAAAGTCGGCAGGGTCTGGGTAGAATATCAACCCTTGAACACCGTGCTCTGCCGCATAAGTTGCCTAAAAGTTGATTCAAATCAAATCAAATTATGCAAAGGTTCAAAACATGATGAATTATTTAGCAAGCACTCATAAACTCATTTGCAAGTAGTGGTGGTCTTACATACCACAAGGGAGGGATGAAGACTGCCAAACCGCAGAAGCAAAATTGACCCGGACAAATTAACTTTCAGGTTTTCAAGGACTTCAAAATCTTCCAGCCTTCCGTAATGGCCATACACCAGGGCTCCTAAATTATACAAATTATGAATGAACTTTCAGGTTAATTAGCAGCAGGTTTTTAACCTTTAATATCAGCCCCTGGGGAAAAAGCCACGATGGGAACGGAATGCGGAGCTCGACCACTTTCTCCAGGCATTGAACTTGTGAACAGCACCGAACCATTCTTCTCGCTTATCACTTGCACATAGTTGAAAGATTCCGACCTGCAAAAACAAAACAAAATCATAAAAAAATATTTGTCTGGCTGCAATTGATTTTACTACTAAAACAAAGGACGCGACGCGGGGGACGGGAAAATTGAGTTTATTTAAGTCTGGATTATTGGAACAGTTGAAATAAAGTACATTTGGCAACCCTCCATCACCATTTTCTCCCTTAAACCCTAAGTCAGATCCCAGAGGAAAATATAATAAATTGCATTATAAAGAAAAAAGGACTAGAGAGAAAGCTCAGCGTCCAACCCGCCTGCCTATCCATTATTATTTGACAAGTTAATTTGTATGCAAGAAAGAATATCTTTGCCTTCAAGCAAAGAAAGAAAGCAAAGTAAAAGTCAAGTCGTCGGCAGAGAGAGAAAGCTAAGTAAAAGTAAGTAAAGTATAAAGTGGTCCAACTCAACTCAACCAAAAATCCAGAATCCAAACCAGAAATCCTAACCTAAAAACCAAGTCAATGGATGGATGGATTGTTGGATGGACCAAGAAGAAAGAATCTGTAGACAGACTTTTTCCCATTCCATTCTTATTCTTCAAAAACTTGCTCCAAATTCGGTGTTGCGTAAGGAACATGGAGAAAGCAAGCAAGCACTCTTTCTCTTTTCCACTTTCAAAGAAAAATAGGAAAGGAACGAGGAGTTCTTCTTCGTCTCTTAGATGAAAAGGGGTTTTAAATCGAGAGTAAGCAAAGTTGAGTGAAAGCAAGCAGACTTTTTGCATCTCATTTCCCATTTCATTTCTACTTTGCGAACGACTTTCTCTCTTTTGATATCAGACCAAACCAAGTCAAAAGAAATAAGAGTAAAACAAGCTCTTGGTACAACGTTAACTTTTGACAATGCACGTCTGCTCCTGATGAAAGCACGGTTAGACAGACTCAAGAGAGAGAAAGTCTTAACGTTTTTTGGGGAAATATACATACAATTCATTTAAATTCTTTCCTTTTGTTGCTAATCTCATTTCCTTTAATTTGTGCAGACGGTGTTAATTCAAAACAGAAAAGCGGATACATAGTTGTCCTTTTTTATCTTGGCAATTTGGTACTTTTTGTTTGAATTTTCCCTCTAAAATGTCTGAATTCTTGGCATTTGTTAAAAAATGTTTTCTAGATAAAAGCCTCATCTTATCTCATAGTCATAAATGACCCACATTTAACATGAAATTAACAAAAGAGCAAAGGTCTCTTCTCTGTGAAACTTTTAATTCGATTAAAACATACACTTTCAGTTTGGAGACTTTTGTTTCATCATCATCATTTACAAACCCCAATTTCCCTTTCCGTTCTTTCCCACATTATAAACAATTCATACATTTTCTTGACAAGAGAAAGTTCTCTCAGTATCTCTGTTGTTTTATCAGGAGGCCAAAATCTTTTACTTTACTTACTTTGTAAGAAGAGCTTTGTATTGTTCCACCCGGACGGAAATGCCATAACTTCTCCACAAGTTCCGGATGGCATAAACCATTTCACGTCCTTCCTCCGTTCCGGATCGGTGCTCTTCCCTTGTCATTGTCCTACAAATAATGATACAAACATTCAAAGATTGTAGCGTCATAATTCATTAACAAATAATAAAGGAAAAGTCCACTCTCTTTCTTTTCTTACTTGAGATTGTCTCTAATGTTGTGGGCACTGATTTGTGAGAGAAGTTGGTGAAAGATGAGGTCATTACTGCCGTGCTCGTGAGAGTCCGTGGAGAAATGTTTGGAATGCTTTGGTGAGTCTGGTCTCGACGACGAGGTTCCACTACTATTTTCCCTCATCCCAATTCCAAACCCAGTTATAAATCCAAGCAGTAAAATCCCCGCTGACAAAACACACAGTTGAGCCTATGTAGAAGGAAAAGAGAGCAGAATTAAATAAAATAAAATAGTAAAAGCTGGAGAGAAAGTCTATGTCATTCATTCATTCCTGTAGTGTGTTTTTAAGCAAACAGATTTTAATTACAACAGCGGGTCTCTCTCCACCGACGCAATTTAACCCACTCTCATCATCATCACGACGGTAATGAGATGAGGACCATAGAGCATAGGATGTGTGTAGACATCAACATGAATTAATTAAAAGCGGAGACCAAAGAGAATTCTCCCACTAAACAAGCTCTACTGCCTGATAGAAAAAGACAAAGGCGGAAAATGAAAGTCCGAAACTTTGAAGTGACGTGATGTAACAAGCCCCATTGAAAAACTAATTCCTTCAATTCAACCTTTCATGTAAACTGTTTGTCCAGGGCAGTAGTATGTACTAAGTGATTAATATGGAAATGAGAGACGTAAAGTCCTTCAAAATGGGACAGACAGAGATAGAGAGACGTCCTAAAACATAAACTATTGCTGGGATTTATTTTTTGTTATGATGCAAATCCTTATCTCATCTCTGCTCAAAATACAAATTATTATGAAGCTGGCCCAAGTTTTCAATTCAACTGACTGAATGATATGATAAT
>JAQIWU010001262.1:0-17708 GCA_034696445.1 Isotomiella minor
CCAATCAAGTGGGGCATAACTGCCCCGCACACTATCTGACTTTACATTGCAGAAGACAGGAAGAGAAAATTCTCATCCGTTTGAGAGTGGTGGAGACGCCCGTGAAGTGAGTCAGTCCTCCATTTTAACATGGCCTTTAAATGGCCCAAGGTCAAGGGCCATGAATTAGTTGCTAGGCCTGCTCCCTAGCCTTAAGGGGAGTTGACATATTCTTCGGATTTTGGATTTCTCTTTTGTCACATTCCTTTTTGTCCGAAGGTCGACATTTTCTTCTTAGTGAAAGTTTGGCTTTTAAAATAAGAACATCATTAATACCCGGTAAACAATAAGAGAAAACAACAAGGGTCTGGGAAAATGGTATCGGATTTCTTACCCTTCTTTGTTGGTGCTTCGTCTCCACAACACGAACAGGGCTTCTGAGCATTATATTTGCAACAACAACATGCCACAGCTCCGAAAAACAGAATTATAGGCCCAATGAGTGGAACGAGGACTGCCCTATTGACAACAATGTAGCTCTAATTAACCAAAAGCAATTGGATTTGACTCACGGATGCATCAATGGAAGCCCATATTCACCATCCACGTCAACTTCCCTTGGACGTCCTCTTCCTCGGTTAGCACCAGCCCCCGCCATAACGGCTGCTTTCACCATGTCGCTTATGAATTTTCAAATCTGCAACTCGATTATTTTATTGCTTTGACGAGAGATCTCACTCCCAAGTCAATTGTTTTCACAATTCCCTTTCTTGTAATTAAGCGTCCGTCGTGCATGCAAGTTCATATCTCTTTAACCACTGCCGTGAGAACTGATAACCCTCCGCGCAAAAGTGTAGACTAAAACACAAACACAATGTGCCTACTTGCTTTTTCGAAGGCCTTTTAGCACATGTTGTGGTCTTATAGACTTTTTCATTGCTCGGTGACATTTGTATGTTCTAAAAATAAATTAACAAGTCAAGTCAGTAAACGTCAGGCACGGCTTGATTTGTTTTGGGTAAGATGGCAAAAAGATAAAACGAAATGTAATCCTATCTTCCCGAAGTTAAAAAATGTTCGAAAATACTTGAGCTTTGAAACGACTCTGGTAAATCATTCATCAAAGCCATACTTTTGTTCATCTTGCGTAGCCGATGTCGATTTCACTCCAATCCGTGCGTCATCATCATCGGCAATAGCCAATAGTGTCATTTAAGAAAGGAACTCTTCTGCAGAATAAGAAAAATGCCACGGCACATGTGAAAAAATGAGACGGTGTTTGAAACCTAGACGTGACCTCCTTTATATAGACCAACAAATTAAAAATTCATGTTTCAAAATCCCAACCCTTGAACCATATAGTCGTAAAGGTAAATATGGACAATTTACTTTGGCTTGTAAAATGATTGCTGGTGGTGCCTCAATGCTAAGACCACTATTACCAACGGAATCATAATAATGAAATCAGGCTAGTTTTCTTTATTGGGGTAATGTGCCACGGAGCATCAATGTGGGTTTGAACGTTCATACTACGTCGTGTTATGACACTGTCGTCTTCCAGGGAGACTATCTCCTTGGTCGTCTTAACTTTTAAGTTTGTCTCACCTTGACCCAAGAAGAGACGGATCAGGATCAACGTTACGTTGGGTTTGACTTTCCTCCTGAAGGTATTTACAGGTAGACAGGTGCTGTCGAACTGTAAAATCTTTTTGTATTTCATATTTCAGTCTCCCAGTAAAAGCTTTTTAATCCTTATATGTTATATGTCCTTCCATATTCAAAAAATATATATCCAAAAAAGTTTGTCTGCTACTTTTCTGCACATCTGCGAATTGAATTGAACATCTTAGAATAGAACAGTGAAGGGGAGGCGAAGACATTGTCATTGAATGCAGAATGTCTTTTGGGAGGACCCTGCAGTCCTTTAAAGTTTTTGAACTAAATTGTCTAGAATGGAGTGGACTAGTGATAAGTGTTCTCATAATATATTACTTAGGATATGAACTGTTAAAAGCAGTTTACGATGCCTGGATTGGACCCTATTTTCAAAAGTACTTGGATTTGAGAAAAATGGGGAAATGGGCGGGTGAGTGGCACTATTTTTCATGAAAGTGTATAACTTTGGTAGCAGACCTAATTAAAATTCGTAATACCTTTGACAGTAATTACTGGAGCCACTGATGGTATCGGCAAAGCGTACGCGGAAGAGGTAAATCTCAGTTCTTGCAGTAGTCAGTCAGTGATGGATGATGATGATATCCCATCTCTCCAAACAATAAATCCACTCGATCTCTGTTGTTGGAATAGTTGTGTCTCATTTGAGGAGGGAAGAGCATAAAGAACCTTATGGAGTTGAGTCGTTGGGGTGTGGTCAGTGGGATGGGATATCATAAGGGGTCGCCTTAAGAGTGGTAGTATCATTATTAAAAAAGTATTATTACATATTGATTCGTAGATTGCAAAATTGGGGATCAATGTAGTCCTCATCAGTCGTTCTCTGGACAAGCTACATAGGGTGGCCGAACAGATATGTATGATACCCCTTCTCTTTCCCAACCCCACTGAGCTCAAACCTACTAATACTAATTTCTATTTCAGCAACCGAGTTCAAAGTACAAACGAGAGTCATTGCTGTAGATTTCACGGACGGAATGGGAATCTATAGTACAATACGCGAGAAGCTAGCTGGTCTGGAAATTGGAACGCTGATCAACAACGTTGGGATGGCGTACCCTTATCCTGAATACTTTCTGGACCTCCCAGACGGAGACAAACTTTGCTTGGACATTATATACTGTAACATTCTGTCAGTTGTAATGATGACCCGGACAGTGATGACACAAATGGTTGAAAGAGGAAAGGGGGTTGTGGTCAACGTGGGGTCCATATCCGCTGTGACTCCTACGCCATTAATATGCATGTATGGGGCGTCGAAAGTAAGATGCGAACTCCATCTTTGTATCCTAAATGCCTATTTTATCTAATTGCACATGTATCTTTCAGTCATTCGTTGACAAGTTTACTCGTGACTTGATCACAGAATATTCGGACAAAGGGATTGTAATCCAGTCTTTACTCCCGGCTTACGTGTCTACTGGAATGAGTCGTATAAAAGTTTCCGCAGGAGCTACCCCAACGGCCACCGAATTTGTACAGGTTGCCCTCAAAACCATTGGACTCCAGGCAAGGACTGCGGCATACGTTCCGCATCGCATAATGGTATGACGTAACCTGTTTGGTTTAAGAGCAACAAAATATCTGTATTAATTTCACACCTTTTACAGATTTTTGCAATAAAGTGTGGGGACATTCTTATGCCAAACGTTATTATTAGGATTTGTTTTGACACCCTTCATCGGATGTGGCTGAAGGCAAAAAGGAATCAAACAGAACGGGTTCGATGTCTTAATAATAATGACCGCAGGGACTAAATCTTCCCACGCCACCTGACCATTTACGCTTGACGTCGTGGGTAGTTAATAGTAGTGGGAAATTAGTACTTACACGCCGTAATGAGCTAATTGTGACTTTTTTAATACTTCACTTCTGTATTTTAATAAATTGTTTGCAGTCATCAGTCATCGTAATCTTCTTAGCCCAGTTGGGGCAAGTTGAGAATAGTCAATAATGAGCTGCAGCATAAAGATATTCTCCAAATTTTATAGGGCAGAGTTTCCCACTCAATACTGCTCTCAAATAGACGATGAACATCTTGAAAAATAATAAGGATTCATATAGTAATATGTCTCCAGAAGAGAGATTGTTTGATATGCACGAACCTCCACCATAAGGCATCCCATTAGCGGACCCACAATGCTCTGCACCAACTCCCAGATTGTATTTTCACCTCTGTTCCAAAATCCTTCCGATATGATGACTATATTTGCGACCAGGACTAATGTGAACGATATGGTGTAAGTGATGAAAGGGTACATGGGGCCGAAGAAAGTGATCTTGGTAATCAAGATGAAGAATTGATAATTAGAGTCACTATAACGCTTATCCCACACACGTTGGGCATGTACCTTGTGTCTCTTGACCAATACCAATAATAAGACCATCAAGAGCAAGGCGTATAGGATGCCAAAGAGGAGCTGGACGCTAATAGTGTGACGTTTCGTTCCTATGAGTGGGAGTGCTACAATTTCCTGATATCTAAGGGAGGTATAATTCCATGCTAATTATTACAAGTGCGAAACGTCGTCATTGTATGTACACTATGACTCACATACATTTTTTCAGTAGCCTCAGCTTCATTGCCATCCTCAGGAATAGTGTAGTACTGGAATATCCTTACTTCAATGAATGCCCATTCAATCAGACAACCCACCAGCATGAATATCATTCCATTATTAAGAGCCTATTAATCAAAGACGTTTTTAAACCCCTTGAATTGTGTCACGATGCCCTGAACTTACTTTGAGGCAGAACCATAATAAGTTGTATGGATAGTATCTCATAATCCCTGTGAAGTAATTCAGGATGAGGGATAGCACGAGGAGGATACTTAAAATGAGAGAAAAATGACGATTGGTTAGGACGTAAGAAACATTTGTAAGTCCTTACCCGAATAGCATAGCGGAAATGCCGTAGTGTAACAAAAAGTACTCGCGAAATGTCTTCCTGTCGAAAAAAACAAATGTGTCACGATCACCAGAATTAATTAGTTCGACTTTTGACGTACGAAGCTACATAAACTATCTCGAGGATTAAATGTGGTATGTGCATCATGATGATCAGGGTCAGAACGCCGGTTCCAAACTCTGCTGCAAGTTTTTTGTGACCAAATTTGCTGTCGACGTGATGCCTTCGTTTCTCTCGCCATATCATACACTTAAAAAATGCATATAGTTATTTGAGACTTGATAAGACTTTAAGGTTTACCGTGAAGTGAAAACCAACTGTTCCAGCCTACAAAAATACAATAGAGCAGTTAGTGCAGGGCTAATATTACTCGTGTCGAATAGAGTACCTCTTCTTCCGAAGGGGTGGAGGGAGGTGTAACAGCACCTATAAGTACAAGACAACCTTTCATAAGTTGACCTCACATCAAATGAATGAATAAAAAAAGGTGAGACTGACGCTCAAGAAAAGACGAGGAACTTCTCTGCAAAGGGTTTCCAGGAATGGCATCTTTATTAACGCCCTTTGGTAGCAGGGACTTGGGCAGGTCGTCGTAATGACCAGCTCGCACCACAGGGGCATAAGGAGCAAATCCAGGAAGTTCTTCAGACTGAGTTGTCCCAACGCTTATTTCCAAGGGCCGGTGCGGGTGCAGCACAGAAACATTGGACCGATGAGTTGGGTCTTTGTCGTTTCCCTTCATTGCTCTGTAGATTAATTAAAGCGTGATGAGGATGCTTGGTTGCCTCCTGTCAGTGCTGGTACTGGTCCTACCGGTCTCACGTTCAGTTCTTTTATGTATGTATTTTGGTGATGGGTAAAGAGAATGTACAATTACATACCTTTGTTCAGTCACTTGACGACTGGAGCTAATCGCCTGAATTTTAAAATCCAGCTTGAAATCATTCATGCATTGCTCTTCTTGGCCCCAGTAGATTTGTTGAGAATATAACCTGGCATCTGTCTCAAGTACCTCCTGCTGGACAGTTTGGTACTTTAGCTAGCAATGACAAATACCATTCCATTTGGTATGAAAAAAATTCAGAATAAGAAGATCCAAACGTTACTTTGTGATGAAAACGTTTTAATGCTACTACTTATCAAGATCCATGTGTTCAACACATAAAAATGTACACAGGTTGTTATTCTACAATAAGTTGATGTTGAAAGATGAATGAACGGCGTATATTACGACAACCATTAAAGCTTTAGTTGATGATGACATTTCACTAAAACATCCTTGGCGTCTTATTACTTCTTATCCTTGCTCTTATCCGTCCAAACGTACTCTTGGAAGATTTGGTACACGCATGCCAGTGTCATAGCCCCTACGACCGCACCCTATATAAAAAAGATTTACCAATACTTCAAACAAACTGAACATTTTCTCCAGCCGTCGTTAATTACCTGGGCGGCTACCCTTGTATGAATCAGATACACGGACAACTTTTGATTCCCTCGGCTCTTGAACTTGAATGCCGAATAAGCGAGGGCTATGATCCCCCCGACAATTCCAGCGGGTACCAAAGGATTCTCCTTCGCCTTGTTCATAAACTTACTCTGCCTCTCCTCCTTCTCTTCATCGAAACTGGACCTGAAAGTAAGGTCATCACCTCCCTGTGAATATTAAACAATCATCGGGATTTAGAAATGTCCATATAAGCAATGTGAATCCACGCCTACTACCTGTTTGCTCATGTTTATGCAGCTTAGCCAAAAGTGGGGTGTACCTTGGTTAAATATCAGAAATACTGATCCTTCTTATCTTCCTCAAAACGGTAGGTAGTATCCGTCGTCAAATATGATCCGGCACACGAGATATTATACCTGCCTTCTTGTAATTTTTGCAACACTGTAAAAACAAAGATCAAGAAAGAATGAGAATTTAATTTTATTCATAATTTTGTGCTCTTTGTTACTTACCACACTTTATTTTTATTTCCGCCTTCGTCTCCGCATTTGATAACTGCAGTCCTACTAAATATTGAAAAATTATGACATAAAGAGCCCCTTTGAAATCTTTTGCAAGTGCAAATATCTGAAAAATGATGCAAGAAAGAACAGAACCTGAGAGAGAGCTATGTGACTTTACATAACTTCTTGAATGTCAAATGGAGTCATGTGTCTTGCCGTGCCTCTTTTTTCATTCGATCTGTGTATCTGCCGGCCGTCAGCTGGGAATTGTGCTTGCCTCTGGTCTTCGTTGATCCTGCACAATCAGAAGACATTTATTGTAACTCTTCGACCTTTTTTTAAGGATGGAGGAACCTGGAATACCCTCCATTTTTGAACTGGTAGCTCAGCAAGGTTTCGCCACTGCACTGAGGCCGGCATTTTTCCATTGTGTCAAGGTTAACTAAACTAATGTTAGTCATGTGGAATTGTGTCTTATTTCATGTAACCTTTATCTCAGGTCTTAGCGGAAAGATATCCTGAAGGACGCATTCCTTTGTTCTTCCGAAAGTTTGATGAGCTGTACCTTTTCTTTGATGTGTTGGTTCAAGGGTACTACATAAAAACTAGACGTAAGTAATCTAATGGACCATGGATCCATCAATCATTGGAGGATGTTTAAGTCTATTTTGTCAACATCTATATTTTAGGAGCTACATTGGCTGAGGCATTCTACGGATTGGAAAGAGCGATTGTGGGGAAGGACAATCGAACACCGCAATTCAAAAATGCCATTCTTAAGGGGTCATATCTGATCTCAATCATTGTGCCTTATGCCAAAGTCAAACTGGACAAATTACATCAGAAATTACTTGACCAGCAGCAGACTAGCCATTCCATAACGGTTAGGATGAGATACACTTTCTGCAAACGCTATAATTACAAATGTCTTCTTTTTCTTTTAGACTGAATCTTCAAATTCCAGAAACATTTCAAAGCTGACTGCAATTCTCATACAACTTTATGTCAAATACTACCCGCTACTAAATGGCATTGTGGAGTTGATGAATCTATTGTGTTTGTTACGATTCTGTTTTGGCCAATCCAAAACCCATAACTTGTTCTTTCTATTGATGGGAGTACATTTGCAATACGCCCTCCCGTCGAGAACAAAATTACTGGAAGAGAAAAGATCTGAATTGTTCAGTCTCAATAGCTGGAGGTATTACCGGAATATTGCATGAGTTCCCAGAACGCAAGAAATAACAAATTATTCCAACTTTTAGTTTAAGGAAAGCCCCCATCCTGCTTTTGAGAGGACTTGGTGAGAGCATCCTTTTCGGAGTAGAGATTGGATCATTTTTTGCACAATTTTTGGATTGGTGGTACAACGACGACAGAAAGGAACAAATACTTCAAACAACCTTACCCGTTCCCCCTCCAATATCTGAAAGAGACGACAATTTTGTAAGAATATCAGAGAAAGAGAAAAATCTTTGTCCCATATGCAGACAGAAATTCCGCAACCCAACTGCCATTTCGACCAGTGGGTAAGTTGTCCATGCCAAAACTTTGAGACTCTTTGGAGTAACGCTCTTTTTACTTTATTGCAGGATTGTCTATTGCTACGGATGTATCCTACCATTCATCAAACAACATGGGCAATGCGCCGTTACTTCACTGAAGTGCGACATCAGTCATTTGATAAGGATTTTTGCATGAGCGGATTTCGGCTTCGGACTGTTATACCAAAAATGAAAATACTTTGAAACGCTTAAGACTGGGAGTGATGATATTTTATCCCATTATTTTAATGACCTTGTATCACTCTGCCCCCTTGTTATCAGAGTCTCTAAACCAAAACTTTTGGACGATAGATTACTTTGGGTCATTCATTGTTGTTTTTGTTTTGATGAAAATAAAAATGTGCGTGTAAATTAGGCGAGGGTTGGCCTTTTCTTGTGAGAAAATAATCTCAATTTATGTGGGAACATGCATACATACACCAACCAAGACAAATTACAGAGCTGACGAATAAGAAAAGGCACTGACTTGACTTATCTTGGCACAATTACAAGTCACTGAGTAAAAATAAGCTTGATTACTCATTATGGGAATATCATGATTATTTCACACTTTTGACATTTATAAGACCTGTCAAATATCGGCTAAACAATCTTCAGTATGACAAGTAATTCCCCTTTTCATACCTATTTTTATCTAAATAATGTTAGCTAGCAGCACTAGCAGTCATCCTCACGCACAGTGTCTGCCATTTCAAGGGTCTATCTAAAGTATCTTAACATACCCTTACCTATTTCACCCTTTGGGAGAGAGACATGAGAAATTCTCCCACCGCATTATTCTGTTATTAATAGGTAAGTGTTAGAAAAAACGCATGATAAATTAATTCGAACCTACTGCATTAAAGTAATTTTGTAGAAGAGGAAGGATGTGTGACTTAATAAGTGTACAACATGCTCTCTCTGCTTTGCTTTGTTCTTTGCATGCTCAATGCGACTTTAAACTCTCTGCTTGTGTGTATCTTATCAATCAATCATCTATCATAGCAGGATGACTTAACTATACTACCAATTTATGCAAAAGAAAAAAAGAAAAAAGAAACATCAAAGGAAGTCAATTCACTTTCGTCAAGCGTTGCATATCATTAGCATATGCACTTTTTGCAGAGTAGAACTCTAGTGCAGATATTACATGTTTTTTGCATTTGAGAAAGTTTTTACGTAAAAAAATTTCAATGTTGTTCCTTTGATCATGGTGAAATTTATAATGGGAAAAGTGAACTCGACGACACGGAGAGGGATAAACTCCGTGAGATATGTTTACTCGTTAGTATTAAGTTCCCTCTTGTCCAGTGCCTCTCTTGAAGGAAGACTTGAAGATGTTGGTTCGTGATCTAACGTATCTACTAACGCCACATACGGACATCTCTGTCTAATTTAACTGTATTGCAGACCCTATAGCCCTTACTTCGCAGGGACAATTGCTGGGCAAGTTTGGAGAATCGAGGAATGGAAGGGATTACATTCAATTTCTTGGAATACCTTATGCCAAGATACCCCAAACGTTTCACGTATGAATGCCGTTTCACCCAGCTTTCCTTTATTTATTTATTTATTTATTCTTGCTGTCTTTTATACTGTGTCCACAGCCAGCAATTGCTCCAGATCGATGGGACGATTTGAGAAACGCAACAGACTATGGAAGCAAGTGCATGCAGTTTGACAAGATGAAGGGAGTTGTTGTTGGCTCTGAAGATTGCCTTTTTCTCAACATTTTTAGACCGGCTGTAATTCTTCATGCTTTAGGGTCTAATGATTTTGATTATGTATGATTTCTCATCTTTTAAAATCAGGACATGAGTGAAGTTTTGCCAGTGATGGTATACATTCATGGAGGGGCTTTCTCGTTCTCAAGTGGAGAAGACTATGGACCAAAGTATTTTATGGACCAACCAGTCATCCTGGTCACTTTTAATTACAGGTAATCCACGATGAAGAAGTGGTTATGGTAGTGTACATACGTAATCTTTGCTGTATATTTGTACCAGGTTGGGGGCTTTAGGGTTTCTTAATGTGGGAGACGACGCATATCCTGGGAACTTGGGAATGAAAGATCAAGTCATGGCATTAAGATGGATACGAGATAACATTTACGCGTTCGGTGGCGACCCGAATAGGTAAATCGAGTTATATTTAGAGAAACTCAATACTAAATGTGAAACTTTCTGCACAGGGTTACCATATTTGGTGACAGTTCGGGAGGTGTCTCAGTGTCATATCACATGATTAGTCCTATGAGTCGAGGTAAGAAGATCTTATTTTACGCTGTTGTCAAACCTTGAAATTACTGAAAAGTTTACTATGTCGTTTACAGGTCTTTTTAGCAATGCTATCTCAATGAGCGGTAATGAGAACATAAAATAATTAAAGTATGGTGTGGTCTCACTCTTAACTTCCGAACTTAAAATTTGTAGGCAACGCGCTCTGTCCGTGGGCAACTGTGCAGAGTCCAAAGGCAGTAGCGAAACGGCTTGCAGCAACCGTAGGTTGTCCTACGAAGAAGGACAAATACTTGGTGGCCTGCCTGATGAACAAAGATGTGAGTAACCAAGTCTTCCGTACTTAAGTAGTCCATTAGATTGATGTGATACGATGGACTTTCCCATTTATAGGCGAAGGAGATAATTCAAGCGCAACAAGAATTAGCGGTAGGCAATCTTCACCTTACAATATTGGTTTTTTATAGTAAAGTCTACCCCCTATTTACTCTTTATAGGGCTGGGACGATGACCCAATTGTTCCCTTTGCACCGTCTGTTGAGGAGTACGGAATCGCAAGCAATGAAGTCTTCCTTCCAGATTCACCAGAAAAGATGTTTAGCACAGGAAATTTTAATAAGGTGCCTTGGATCACAGGAGTGAATAACCAAGAGGGCGCAACGCTTTATTCAGCAGGTGAGCCATTACAAATCCTTTGTGAAGCAATCTCCATATGACATATCCTTTCTGAACAATTTATAGTCATTCTGAACAGCACAGAGCTAACCGAAGAGTTCAATAGGAATTGGGTGCGAATGGCACCATTCGCTTTGGGGTTTAAAGAACCTGAGCATCATAAGTTCAAAGCGTCCAAAGAGATACGCAAATACTATTTCGGTGACAAACCCATAAGTCTTGACACAAAGCAGAATCTGACAAACATGTTCTCCGATCGAAACTTCTTCCACTGTACGAGAATGGCGTCTGTTGCTTATGGAAAGTACAGTCCGGTCTACCTTTACTATTTTACGCAAGAGGGGCCAAAGAGTTGGTTAGATGTCTTCAACATCCCAAAGGATTTGGGTAAAGTTAATTTGTATGGACAGTTTTGGCTTGGACCTACATACGTTCTGATTTTACTTTAGGATTCAAAGGAGTTGTCCACTCAGATGAGCTGCAATTTCTATTCAACATGGATCAGTTTCCGGAAATAGAGAATGGGACTGACTTGGCAAGGTTCTCATCGAGAGTTGTTAGCTTGTGGAGTGCATTTGCACGAACGGGGTACTGTGACACATGTCTTTTTCATATTATTCGCTTTCTTTGGGAAATATCTTGAATTGAATTTTGATACAGAAAACCGTACAAGGTCTGGGGAGATGAAGTGATGGAGTGGAATCCCATTCAATTGAGTGAAATCTCAGGTTTAGGTCCTGTGAAGTACTTTCAGTTGGAAGAAAATGCAAAAATCATTATGGAGCCCTTCACAGACAGGCTGGCGTTTTGGGAATCGCTGGGAATCAATTATACAAGTATCAATATCAACCCTTAGACATCCAGTTTTGTGTCAAAGATTTAGAATTGTGTCCAAATCAGAATTAATGCAGATATATGAAACTCGTATGTAGGTCCAGTGCAGAAATTGTATTGCAATGCTCTTATGCTGCTTTAATCTTACTTAGTTGTTTGTGTTATTCGTATACAGATAAAAGCTTTCATTCGTTATGCACTGCCTTTTTAAGAGCTTGATCGATGTCACTCATCAAATCCTTTGCACCTTCCAATCCAATGGAAAGTCGGATGAGGTTATCCTGAATGCCCAAGCTGTTCCTCTCACTTTGAGATAATTGGATGTGGCTCATCTTGGCCCTGCAATCCATAATGTATTGTAAAGAGGAGGAAATTTCTATTATGAGCGAAGACAAACTTACGGAATTGTGACCAAACTGATATCAGCTCCCAAAGAAGGGGCGCTTCTAATCACCTTCACACCCTCCATGAATTTTGAAGCTTCCTTGAATCCTCCTTTAATGTAAAATCCAACCATTCCAGAATGTCCCTTCTGTTGTTTTAGTGCGAGCTGATGTTGAGGATGCGTTTTCAACCCTAATGAATTTACATCATTCATCAGTTACGCCTTGTCATTAAAGCTTGAAAAAAGCACCTGGATGCATGACTTTCTCCACCAACGGATGGGTTTGAAGAAAATGTGCAACTTTCATGGCGTTTGAAGAGTGTTTCTCAATCCTCAAGTGAAGGGTTTTCAAGCTTCGTATGGTCTACATAAACAGTAATAAAGCTAGTTATTCAATTCCTATCATATCCAATGGAGAAAGCAGCATTCGACTGGACTCACCATGTAACAATCAAATGGCGAAGGAATGCCTCCCCAAACTATGAAACATAAAAATATTTTTAAAGAGCGTCTTTAAAAAGTAGCTCAAAAAATCATACTCATTTGACTGTGCTTCAACTTTTCATAGAGTTTAGTTTCGTTGGTCGCAACCATTCCACCAATAATGTCAGCGTGGCCACCAATGTACTTGGATGTAGAATAAAGTACAATATCTGCTCCCAGTGCGAGACACTTTTGCAACACCGGGGTCAAAAAGGTGTTATCCACTACGACCATTATGTCCTTGCGGACTTGATGAGCTCTTTCTGAAATTCTTGCAATGTCCAGCAAGCTTAAAGTTGGGTTCGAAGGAGACTCGAGGAAAATCATCTATGCAAGCAAAGCATTACAATATCAGAGTGCCCCAATACATACTCCAGTGTTCAATACCTTTGTGTTGGGCTGTATCATTTCAATAATCTTATCAACTTCAGTGGTATCAAAGAAAGTGAGCTCGATCCCGAACCTGAGACATTCCCTTAATTGGGCAGTACTACCTCCATATAGCGCAAAGGAAGAAAGAACGTGGTCACCTTGGTTCAAAGCCAGGGTCACCGACCCCATTGCAGCTACTCCGGATCCAAATGCCAAAGCTGTATTAATTGATTTAAATCAGTGTTAAGCTAGAAGGGAACATGGTTTACCGTACCGTATTTGGCTCCTTCAAGTTGCGCAAAGTACTTCTCCAGAGCACTACGCGTGGGGTTACTGTGTCTCCCATATTCAAACACTTCCTATAATGCCAACACATTAAAGAGGTATGCTATTTGACATATGTAAAGCGTATGCGTACCTCTTCGACATCATGACCATTCTTGTCGTTGCCATTCTTCATCTTAGCTGACGCTGCTCCGGCCCCTTGTAGCATAAAATTGCTTGACGTTACAATGGGAGTGACGACACATTTTGAAGAGTATTTGTCCGGGTTTGAGCTTCCTGTTATGGCCAATGTTTCCAGGTCTGAGGGGAATGTGTCCCAGGCTGAAGAATGCTCCATGATTGAATCTGTTAAAAAGAGTAAGCAGGAGGGAAGCAGAAGCCTGAAAAGGAAGAGGGTCTGACACACAACTCGAACTAACCTTGATCAAAGACATGTTTCATCACTTTAATACCAATCCAGATAATTTATCGTATTTAATTATCAGATTGAAAACGGACTTTCGTATCGAGCTATTCCAAGTTCATAAGTTGAGCAAATTATTTTGACATTTTGATTAAGTGAGGTTATTTGGTCAGGCTTAGGTGTTATATACACGTGAGTGAACACATGAACAGGCTGCTTTCAGCTTTCAAATAATTAGCATTTTCCCTTCATTAGTCTATGAAGCACGGGTTTCATTCGCAGTTCGGTTCTATCTGAACACCATCTGACCTCATGACCTCTCAAAATAGCTACCTCGCTTGTTCAATTGGATGAGACTGTCATCATTCTATCACTTACGCTCGTGTCACATTAAGTCTTTATATGTACCAATTTGGCTCCTCAGATTCACTCCACACCTTCATTTGCATAAAAATAATAATTAATGCAATGAATAGCAGCAACTCACTCAACATAATTTACAAAACGCCTTGAAATCACAAAATATGAATGTTGAAAGATTTGTCTGTGGGTTTAATGTCTTCCACACTTTTCTTACTCTGCACCAAAGATGTTATAACGTATAGAACGTTTTAGTTCATTACTTTACAAGGCCTGGACAATGGATGGACTGAAAGATTTGAGGAAGATGAAATCGAAATATGGCCCAAAGTCACAGGTGCAATTGAAAGACAAAAATCCTGAGTTTGTTCTTGAGCTTGAGTCCACGAAGACGAAACCAAACCATCAGTATTATTCTTGCTCTCTCTCACATCCACACTGCCAAGTCAATAATCACGGAAAACTCATTTGTTCTTGCTTTCTTTTTAGAATTTTTGATTTTTTAAAAGGTTTTGTTCTTTTGGGAGGGACGAAAGAAGAGTGTAACAGCGGACGTAGTACTTCAATTGTGTGTAAAATTAATTAATCAATCCTCCGTCAATAATTATATGAAAAACCAATTACCTAATTATTGTTCTATTTGTACGACTGTTTTTTTCAGAGGATGCCTCCATTACGCAAAACTAAGAAGAACCCTGCAAGCCCCGCTGCAGCAAAGGGCACTGAAGAGAAAGGCGCAACGACGTCTCGGTCCAAACTCAATAAACGACGAGACGTGGAGCCGGATCCTGTGGATGAGGATGAGTCGAGCGAGGAAGAAGACGTCAAAGAAGTCCCCGTGTTAAGAGGCAAGACAGATGCGGAAGGTCAATCCATCCTTGCGGGTGTCTCCGATGAAGATGATGGTGAGGCTGATGCTACTCCTTCTCCTATCAAGGAAAAGAAGAAGGTTATTGGAAAGCGTTTGCGCACCAAGGCTCCTCCAGCCCCTAAAGGGCACCGTATGACTCATGATGATGATGACGATGATGAGGAGGAGAACGAAGTCCCTGCAAGTACAGCCAAGAATCCCACTACTGGTAAAAAGACTAATGGTGCCAAGAAGGCTCCAGCTCCAGCTACTTCAGTTGCAACTGCTCAGAAAGGAAAGAAGAGGAAAGGGACATCACAGAGAGGAAAAAGGACGAAAAGTGGAGCCGGAGGGGATGATAGCGGATCAGAGGACGGGGGTGATTATGAGGTAATGGGTTTGTTAAGATCGATTTTGGTTACTTATCACTCCAACTTACACAATCCTGTTTTTTAGGTGGAACTCATCAAGAGCATTAAGATACACAGGGATGGATCGAGAGAATATCTGATTCAATGGAAAGGGTACAAAAGTGAAACTTGGGAGCCTGAAGAGAATTTGAATGGATGCAGGGAGAAAATGATTGAATTCGCTGACAAGGTAAGCCTTTTGATTGAAGTCGCCACAAAGGCTATGATGCTGTAATTACGGTTATTATTATTATTATTGGTAGATCGGTTTAGAGCTGGTGGAGGAGCTGGAAGATGAGGAGGATGGGGTCAAGGAGGGTGGAAATTCTCGCTCTACAGGGAAGAAGTGAAGAAACGTTCCTAAACACAATTTCGTTCGTACAAGTCAACATGATTGGCTCTTTCGTGGATTTTATTTCATTACTTTTTTCTTAATTTAAAAAACCGAATACAGACAACGAAAAGTATCTTCTTATCTTTCTACATTTTTTCACTTGAGTTAACATTTGGTCAATATGTGAACAGCGTCTGAACTCAGTCCTTGTCATACAATGTATTTTAAGTTGGTTTTGAATGGATTGAGAGAAGAAAGATAAAGACATGATGAATTAATCAATTTTTATTGAAAAAATAAAGTTCTTTCATTTGCATACACGCTCAAGCTTTTTCAGGTGGCTCAAAAAACAAAGGGAGCCGCGGGAGTGCCGCAAATGTTGTTTTTCCTTCTTGCTCATGCATGTTGTTGGTTGATTTAAAAATTTTCAGTATTTGCCAAAACCTGTAATTTTTAAACAATCAATAAGGATCAGGACCAAGGGGGCCCAGGGTGGGACATAAAAAAGGAAAGATGGATCCGGAGTTGGAAAAGATAAGAGCTGGGCGGATGGCAGAACTGCAGAAAAAAGTAAGTATTTAAAACGTGCTTGTATTGGTATTCTTTTTACATTGTTGTGTATCTTTTAGGCAGGTGGGGGTGGTCCAGAGTCCGAGCAGCCGTCTCAAGAGGAGATGAAGAGTCAGCAGGAACAGATGAAAAACCAGATATTGTCCCAGGTTCTTGACCAAGAGGCCAGAGCCAGACGTACGACACGCTTTCCTTCAACTTGTTTAACAAGGGTTAATTTGGTTTGTTTATTGTTTCTTTCTGTAGTGAATACCCTCATCCTTGCCAAACCAGAGAAGGGTCAAGCAGTGGAAGGACTTCTTATAAATATGGCCAGAATGGGACAGCTTCGTGGGAAAATCGGCGAAGCAGAGTTGATAGGATTGCTGGAGAAAGTACAACAGGCGAACGAAGGGCAGAGGACTGTCAAGGTATGGTACATCGTGGGTCGTCGTCATGTATTAGTGATAAAAGGCTATTGTTCTTAATTTACAGTTCTCCCGTCGTCGTGTTGACTCTGACGAGGAGGAAGACTACGACCTGTAGAGATTCACAGTGGTAATACGCCAGTCAGTGCCTCGCTTCCCATCGGTCATCTCTTCTCAATGTCATCTTCATCATCATCGCCTGCCTCATTTTAGAACATCCATCGTTATCTTAATCCTACCATTTGTACTCCTCAATCTCCCAAGTATGTATGACCTACGCTCCGTACAATGCATAAAATCCACGGTCTTAAGAATGACTATATGGCGAAATGACGTCATAACAGATGCAGTAATATTCAAATTGTCTGTACTAATTGATCGTGGACCCTTGGACTCAATAAATAAACCTTCCCTTGCAAAGCGACTTTACTCCTCTTTGTCATCATTTTCAATAGGGGAACTTTGAGAAAGTCTTGCAGACGGAATTTAAACCGAGTTGGCTGAATCGGTTCGATCAAAGTTCACAAAAAAACAAATCAACAGGACCTTGTCCGCGGAGTGAACCATCAGCAGCGAGCGAGGTCAGCGAGGCAGGCAGTTTGTATTTGAACTAAACAGGACCTGACAGAAGAGATAATTTGTCATTTTCCTCTAACATGCCCACAGAGAATGAATCCCTACCGTAATGAAGTGGTCCAGTTGTACAAAACGGTAAGCAAAAGCGATTACCCTTTCGTTTAGTTTTTAAAAAATATAAATTGCTTTCACTTTCTGCAGTTGCTGTTCCTGGGACGAGAATATCCTTTGGGCTACCCTTACTTCAGGGAAAGGTGTCACCGAGCCTTCATGAAGAATAGAGAAGAGAGGGATCCGGAGAACATCAAAAGACTGCTCGGACACGGGGAATTTGTCGTGAAGGAATTGACCTCGCTCTACTTCCTCAAAAAGTATCGGACCATGAAGAGGCGCTACTACCCTGAGAAGGAGAAGGAACTTGTGGAAAGGTTTAGAAATATACCTGATCAACCGAAAGAGAAATAGAC
>JAQIWU010001263.1:0-17683 GCA_034696445.1 Isotomiella minor
ATTACAAAATCTTTGCATACACTCTGTTCTCGCTACAAAGGGCCCATTTCTACACCATTGTGAGGTTTTGCAGTAATTGGTATAAGTATGATACCAATTATCCTAATGAATTCGAAAAGTATCGTCCCTCAAATACGGACACTGTGTCAACAGTGCGGTTTGAGACTGTTACGTCATAAAGGATACAATTTATTTAACTACTTGGCGTTAGCACTTTAATACTTGACTGTTGTTGCTAACATTACATGTAGTACAAATAATCAATAATCAAAAATAATCAATGTATCCCGTGTCTGGGTTCACATGTCATTGCATTACACTCAGAGGGTTACACTCTCGTCATTGCATTACACTCAATACTTAGGACTAGGTATTTTTCAAACTAGGATCAGCTGTATTCAAACTAGGATCAGCTGTATTCAAACTAGGATCAACTGTTTTCAAACTAGGATCAACTGTTTTCAAATTAGGATCAACTGCTTTCAAAATATGATCGTTCAAATTGGGATCGTTCAAACGGGGATTTGTGGCATTCAAACTTGGATTTGCACCTATTCAAACTGGGATCAAGAAGCCTGATCAAACAATCCATATCAACAGGTTTCCGCCTCCAACAAACAATCAGGTAAGTTTTTAATTGGAAAAATAGAGCTAATTAATTAATTGCTTCACTTCTCTCAGAGTCACGCAAGTCAGATCGATCATCACCACGTCGGACAACGTCAGGGTGAAAGTCAGGATGGATCCTTCCACCACAGTTAAATCAGGAGGAGTGCCTCCCCCAGGAGTCCTGCACAATTGGAACTTTAATGACATGACGAAGGAGGAGGTGGTGGGTGGGATGACAAAGTTGACTCAACGCTTGAAGGAGACGTACGAGAAGGTTGGTCGGGCTGAGGAGGTTAATTTTTCCACTGTCGCAGAGGTATTAAATTATTCTTGTCTTTTATACATACGTGGTCAGTTCTTATCGTAACTTTCTACAGCCAATTTTTGACTCACACCGATGGTTCTTCAATGAGGCTATGCTCTTCTACTTTCCCTACCATGTGGCCGTGAGTGCGGAACTGAGAAATGCTGCCAGTGATGCCAAGAAGCTTATGGATGAAGCGATTATTGAAGTGTCTATGATGGTGGAGCCCTTTAAGAAACTCCAGCAATATAAGGAACAAGCGGAGAAGAGTGGTGAGCTGGATAAGTTGCATCCGGAGTATAGAAGGGGGTTGAGCCGTTTGATTCACTTGGGACAGAGACAGGGTAAGAACTACTTGTTACAATACATGCATCCTTAAGATTGAATTGATTGTATTTTTATACCTAACAGGGCTGCACTTGGATGAAGCAACTCGAGATACCATTAAGAAACTGTCAACAAGGATGGCGGATCTGGCGACGGATTATGTGAAAAACGTTGCCGATGACGAGACGACTCTGTTGTTCACAGCAGAAGAATTAAGTGGCGTGACTGACTCATTTCTTTCAAGTTTGGAAACAGACGCATCAACGGGGAAACATAAAGTTACAATGAAATACCCACACATTCTACCAATTGGAAAGCTTTGTCGAATCCCTGAAACTCGGAAGCAGGTTCATCATGCCAAGGCGTCCATTGCAAAGGATCTGAATACTCCAATCCTTGAAGAGTTGGTGGAGCTAAGGCACAAAAGGGCTGAACTTTTGGGATATCCTAATCATGCAACATACGAATTGGTAATGTAGGATTGTATTATTGCTTTTGTAGGGCTAAACTTTATTGGCGGATGAATTTATCTTTCAGGACATCTTAATGGCAAAATCCCCTGAAGCAGTGGATAAATTCTTGACAGAATTGGTTATCAAACTCCAACCATTGTGGAAGGCTGAGAAGGAGCGGATGTTGACACTTAAAGGGGAAGAGGTGACCTTTTTAGATGCTTACAACTCTCAGAAATAGTCGAAAATGTAAATTGTATACATATTTCAGTGTAAAGCAAATGGATGGGACTTCTCTGGAGCCCTAGATTTGTGGGACCCCGCTTACTACGGACACAAAGTGGAAGAAAAGTTTTATTCGTTGAACAAAGATGACTATAAACCTTATTTTCCAATGGAACATGTGACCCGGAAAATGTTTGAAATTTACCAGACACTATTACAAGTAAAATTCACTGAAGTGGAGAACCCTCCAGTTTGGTACGAAGGAGTAACGATGGTAGGTTTCATCTGCATTTTATTACTATTTTGTTGTCGCCATTTTCAATCTGTTTTTACTGTATATTCCCAGCATTCCGTTCATGACGTTGAGGACAATCGGCTAATGGGTTACTTCTTCTTGGACCAATTTCCACGGCCTGGCAAGTATTCCCACTATTGCGTTGAATCTATGCAATTCAGTTGTGCACAAGACTCACGTGAAGACAAAAGAGTTGTTGCCGTCGCTGGAATGCTGTGCAATTTTTCGCAAGGAGAACCTGGGAAGCCCCCTCTCTTAGAGCATGAAGATGTATGTATTGACCAATATCCTGTATTTTTTTGTCCATGATTTGTGTATTTGTGTACAGGTGGAAACTTTATTTCATGAATTTGGGCATTTGATGCATGCTATCTGCGGCAAGACCCACTTGGCCATGTTTTCAGGGGCTTTGGAATACTCTTGTTCCGGTTGTGAAGTGGACTTCGTTGAATGTCCGTCACAAATGTTGGAAAACTGGATTTGGCACAAGACTCCCTTGACTCTAATGTCAAGTCACTGGCAGGTATAAACAAAACGCCATTGTATATGTGTAGCTGGCAAAGTGGTTGCGGCCTAGCCTAAAGATAGCTTTTAGGTTATAACCTCTTTGGTAGATACTGTAACGCCCTCCCCTTTTTTATTCATAGACAGGAGAACCTCTCCCAGAAGAAATGATTGAGAAACTCCAGCGAATTCGACAAGTCGGGACAGGAATGTTCAATCTTAGGCAGATCGTCTATGGACTCTTTGATCAGAGAATTCACAAGGGAGGAAGGTGCTCTACTTCAAAAGTTTTTGCAGAAGTAATGAAGGAGATTCACGGATTTGATGTTCTACCTGATACAAACTTTGCTGCAAGCTTTAATCACATAGCTCGAGAATACGATGCAAAGTACTACTGCTACTTGGTACATTCAATTAATGTGTTTAATTTTGTCAACGAACCGTAGTTCACCACCGTTATATATTTGATTCTTGTAGTGGAGCGAGGTGTTTAGCGCCGATCTCTTTGTTACTGGATTTGGTGACGATGTTCTTTCCCCAGAAAAGGGACGACGGTATCGAGATCTTATTTTGGAACCTTCCGGATCAATTGATGCATACGACATGCTGCGTAACTTTCTCGGTAGAGAACCTCAAATGGATGCGTTTCTTAAAGTGAAGGGTTTGTCTATCTGATCAGTACAGACAGTAGTTTTTTGTTACAAACAATGCTTAGGAAAAGTAAATTGGAATGAATGTAAATTTGTAATCGTATGAAAATTAATCAAGGTATTTTGCCAAAATAAAAAGAAAGCTTTACAATGAGAACAATATTCTGGTGATTAGCACTACTCCTCAAGTTTTCTCGGTTTATAATTGTGCCAGTTTTTAGTTCCTGGTGATTAGTTCGTATGATTTGATTATGTAATCTGCTCGGTGGATGGATGCTCACAGACTGAAATCGAAATCGTCGTGTACCACAGTGCCCCACGCACAGTCGTTACGCAACGCCATAAAGTCACGGTATCGGTGAAAAGGTCTGGTTCCTTTATTACTCATTCTTGCTTGTACTTTTTCACCCTCTCGATGACCCATGTCTCTCGAATTCAGACATAAAACTTGAGTCGAATTGATTATCTCTGACCACGTGCAAGTTTTTACTCAATTCACTTTTGCAATTAGCAGAATGGCAAAAGCCATGGACGAAAAGACTAGAATGTTTGTAGATTTATGTACAACCACTACGACCACAACCAAAGACACTCCTCTCTACTACTTCTCCAGCCACCCTAGCACTGTCCCTTACCTCAAGTGCCAAAACCAGAACATAAAGAAGAAAACACCGAAGATGACCATTCAGAAGCAGAAGAACCGCCTGACGTACAACCTAATGACGGATCCGAGGGTGAAGCGGGGGACATACACGATGGACCCTGGGGACACCGTGGAATTCAACGATACCATCTACTACCCCTGCTTCGACATGGTCAAGAAGGATCCTGTCTGCCAAATCAATTTAGCCCGATGGAAAAAGTGCACGAATGCCGGACGCAAGTCGATCAAGGTCAAGTCGAAGAAACACGTCTTCGACAACAACAATAATGCATCGGAATACATGAAGTCGGTGGACGTTCCACGAACAAGCCTCCCCGCGTCCAATAACACCTCATCTTCACAGACCCAGACTGACAGCTTCTACGAGCTTCTTGAGGAAGAAGAAACGTACCTAGGAGTCGGGATTCAGACTGAAGAAGTCACTTCTCTTGACTACTCCCTTCTCGGCGTCCTCATGATGCGGCATGGGATGTCTGGGGACAGCAAGGAAACTCAAATGGAGCCCGGAGATTTGTTCTACTTTGATGCCGAGGTGGTTCCCATCGTTGACAACGTTGTAAGCGCCGTGATTGAGCAGGCCCTTTCCGAAGTCCTCGAGGAGGAGGAGTTGGATGCCTTGTTGAGACAACAGAGGGCCTACGAGTATCTCCGAAAGGGTGAATTGCAGCGACTCAAACGCCTTCGGAAGAGGCAGCAGGAGTACGTGGAAGCCAGCTCGGCTCTAATTACTCAAGAGAAGGAGACTGCGGCGAAGGCACGAGAGGCTGGGGAAACCGTGTCCGCCATGACCTTCACTAAAACGTACTTCACCGATTTTGTCAAAAACGTGGTGGAGATGGTGCGGGCAGGCGGGGACTTGGAGAGCAAGGTCGCACACAATGAGGTCGACATGTTCCTGGACACGACGGAGAAGAAGGTGCTGCAGCAGGTGAACCTGAACGCTGTGGCCAGGGCACTCCTGGATGACATTATCCAGACAGTTTCCAACGTCAGAGAGGAAGGGGAGATTTGATATATTCAAGAGTAATCTGTAGAAAGTGATGATGTACATATTTAAGTTGATGATAATGCTGCCATGAATGAATAAGATGAATGAATATAAACTTGACAAACAAAATATTTCCACTCGTTTGTGTAGGCGTTTACTTTCTCGTCCGGATATCTTGATCTTGTGTAGATTGCATTAGACTAATCTTGAATTTGCTTGAATGATCAGTAACTAACAACACGCTCTGTGCTCGAATTAAAATTGCAAGACAGACAGTGAAGGCATACCTATGGAGCATTAAAGATGAACCTGACGCTGCTATTGTGCTATACTCTAATCAACTTCTGTGGACTAACCGGCCTAACTGTTGGCAAATTAAGTTAGAATGTTTTCTTTTGTATCCTACTTTCTCGATGTACAAAAATCTGTGATCGATGGAACCCTCAACTTTAATAATGCCTTTTCCCTTTCACAGTTCCTTGCTGGCTAAATTAGCGTTTTTGCTTTTCGCCCTATCTTGTCATTGAGATCCTCATTTTACCTACGCCATGAATACGAATCAAGTAAAGTAAGATAAAGGCCACATTGCTAGTTAGAATAGAATGAAGGATAGAAAATTTATTGAAATAAAATATGATGATATTGCTATTACATACGCAGAGCGATGGAACTCCCTATTTTTCTTGAATTGAAGTCATCCGTCAATTTTATCGTGGAATTCAGATGAAGCCAAGCGAATATTCCGTGTCCAGACCATTCATATTCGTCAATGTAAAAACTGCAAGAATTATGTAAAATTATCCCGAACATCCGCGACATCCACAGTGAATGCATTCCACGACGCGACCCTCCTCCAACTTATTTTTAGGGACTCGACAAATGCAGTTGGTGCCTAAAATATCAATCAGAAAGTAAGTAAAAACCTTGAACACTGGATAACCAAAAAAGATGACTAATTTCACTTACCAAAGTTAGTATCTCTCGTCTGAATGCATCTAAGACAGCAAAGGTTTTCATAGCCTTGTTTCTTCCACTTGGCAATCAAATTACCATCCGCGATATTTTCTTTGAGGCAATAGTCATAAAGTTCTATAAAAAAAAAAACACTCTTGTTAGCTTAAAGAAGGACATGTTTGCCATGAACATGAACAAACCTCTGCTGATAGCCTTTCTCCTGTAGAAGAGGTCATAAATGTACCTTGACCTTTGGTGATGGATTTTGAAAATGGGCCACAGGGCCTCGACCTTCCTCTTCCCTTCATGGGGCTCTGCCTCCGCTTCCCTCATCTTGGCGTCCAGCTCGTCCAGCGTTTCGACAATCAACTCGTACCTACAATAATTATTAAAGTAATTAATTTAAGTTTCAGGATTGATTTTTTAATTGAGTTGAGAAGAATTCTTACCCGTCTGGAGGTGGCTTCCTACTTCTCTTGACCTTAGGCATGGTGGACGTTTATCTGCACTTTTATATTGTTTAAGATTCAGAAATTAGGCACAAATTATTAAAGTTTGATTAATCTTTTAATCTTTTAAAACTGAAGAAGTCAAGTTTTTGGAAAGTGCGATTTCTATATTTTTCGTCGAAACTCAACGAAATCAAATGAGTCAACCCTCTCCGCCAAAAAGCGAAAACAGACAAGTTTTATGATGGTATCAATGCACCCCACGAAAAGCAAGCTTTCCTGCCATTAATTTATTACGAGGTTGAACCATTCATTAAGATAAGATGCTTATGCTTATCTAGAAAGTCTTTCCAGAATTAATTGTCAGGATGAAAAGGAAAAGGATAAGCAGCCCTTAACCAACGAGTTTAGAGCTTTTAATTGTCATATCAACGCCTTAAGTTTAGGAATGATTTGGAAAGTACAATACAGTATTTCTCAGAAGAGTGTGTTTAATTTATAAGTTCATTAATTGAATTGACAATAGATTAAAATCATATTTAGCGTGGGTTGAGTGAGTAGAGGTTAAATTTCAATCCATGACTCGGAGACTGTACTTCACAGAATGCTGACTCTCTGTGGTTTTTAGTACTTCCTTATTGTCCTATGGACATTAATTATATTGGTACATACATTCAATTAAGCAGGCTAAACCAAAGTATGAAGCTTATTTAGACGCTAACTACTGTTCTGTTCAACTCAGGTATTCAATTTCCGAAGCCAGTCGTGGCATGGCTTGATTTCAAATTGGAAATGTTGGTGACGCTGGCCTGGGAATGCTTCCCTTCTCCTGCTCCGTCCTTATCCTTCCAAGATTTAAATAGGCCGAACAATGTTTCCTTAAAAGCTCCTGACATTAGAAAGTAAATGACAAAGTTGAGGATGGGCGAGGTCATGGTGATGAAGTTGACAAAGACCATGGAAGAATTCCCTACGTAATTGTCCGATGGAGAAGGTCTCAATTTGTTGACGGTATTTATGAGGAGGCAGAAGGCTACGGGTAATTCCACCAAAAGAAATACGCTCACGACAAACACCAGCATTGTTGTAATGGATTTGTCTGTGGATTTTTTACTACTTCTTCCTCCCTTCAATTCTTGTTTTCTCTTCTCCGCGGACCGTAGGGTCCGGATGAGGAGGATGTTCAGTACCACTAGGACAATGCATGGGATGGTGATGGCGAATATGACTCTCCCCACGTAGTAAATATTTTCATACGTGCTGAAGGACACCATCATCCACTCTGGCTCTAGAAGGAAGCAGGCGTCGCAGGGTGCCCCACCCCATTTGAGTGGCATTGTTTCCACCTTATCGAGGGAGAAGCCCATCATTTCTTGTAGAAGGGATAGGATGAATGCCAGGAGGAAGGCTAGATTCAGGTTTCTAAAACTGCAGAGGTCGAGTGATCTGAAGGGATGACAGATGTAAATGTACCTCTGAGCGGCGACGATGACGGTGAGCCATATTGACAGGGTGTGGAACATGGGTCTCAGGGTCTGTTCCATGAGGAGGTAGGCATAGCAGGTGAAAGCACTGCAAAAGGGTGAGGCGTAGTTGGACAATGTGTAGGCGTAGAAGTACCATGGGGCCGGGAAGGAGATGGCGGCCAAGTCTGACATGGCTATGGCCATCAAATTGATGTTGGTTGTGGTTCTCATGTGTTTCCTGGACATTACGATGATGATAAGGGAGTTGGTGATCAGCGAGGCCAAAAAGGCGAAAGGAAATATATAGCCGTAGATTGGAACTGCAAATTCTGGGGGATTGTAGTTCATTATTCGTATGTAGCATTCTGATACGTCAACTTCTTTGGCGTCCAATTCTGGGTCCAAATTACAGTAATCCTCCTCATCTGCAGAGGATGAATTCGAGAGGTCGACTATGCTGACATTGGAATTATTATTGAAGCTCCAGTTCCACTCGGAAAAAGTTCCATTTGGTTCGTAGTTTAGGATCTGGCTACTGCTGTCACTGTCCATTTTTATGGGATGTTTTAAAACGATCTGTTGACAAAGATAAGAAAAGAGGAAATTCTTCAAGTCATTTTCTAGTTTTTGTTAGGTTTTTACCTTAAATTACCAGGTCCATCCACAACCAACCTTCCGCAAGCCACCAAATCCAAATTTCAATTGAATCAAGTGACAAAATGTTATTCATGGAATGAACGATAAATAAAAATCATGAATTCCAGGTTCATGATAAGATGTAATGCAGGATGTAGGATACTGGTATCAAATCGGGTTGGTTTAGATTTGGGTTAAACCTCCGAAATTGTGTGGTCGTTTTGTTTAATGACTGCAGAAAGTCAGCTTAAGATAAAAACAGACCTCCAAAAATTACAGTTTCCTCTTTGTCTGCGTTTAATAGGTTTGCGGTGAGCCACCAAGTTTATTTTCTTTTAGTTATCTGTTTTTCAGTTTTTCAATGCCAAGTTTAGAATGCGTAGAATTAGATAAAGCAAGCTTTCCTTTACATCGGTATATGAATGACGAATGAAAGCAACCTATAAAAATTTTGAAATGTCAATATTATCATCTTCAATTTATCGTCGTATCGGGCCAGAGAACGAACGTCTCAAATTACCTCAATTGATCATGACTATTCGACTATTAGTTTTGTTTTCCATGAGTCCAAATTAGTCATAGGAAAGATGTCAAACAAAGCACATTCCAACCAAGCTCTTTTCCAGGGGTTATGCAACATTGAATACATTGTCCATAATGTTCAGCTAAACTGCCTTCAATTCGTTTGGCAAGGGCACAGTTCAACTTCAAAGACTTGCTTTGCTTATGACTTCTTTTTGAGCAAAACAATCGTTACATTCCAATTTTAATGGTTTCCATTATGTAAAGCATTAACCAAAAACTTACAACCTCGACCGTCAGTCCTTTGTTCGGTTCTCCCATTGGAACGTTGAATTTGGATTCTTAAGCTTCCCACGTTACCCCAACAACACGATTCTGGTATAAATGTACGATAAAGATATCATCAAGAACGCCAAATAATATCATTTGTACAATTTAGAAAATGAAGTCACTCGTCATGTTGGCCTTGGTCCTCCTCGTCTCATCGTCCTCCGCAGTCAAGCTTTGGGGAGCAGACGAGGAGATGAACACCAACAATGACCGCTGCATGTGTCCTCCAAAGGAGAAGCTGGACAAGTACACCATGGCCACCATGTTCTGTGGAAAGGACGGGAGCCCAGGATGCCGTGGGGATGCTCTCTACAACTGTGACTTCAACGGAAATGCAAACCTCCAACAGGACTGCCCCAAGCAAGGATTCATCTGCATCACCAGTTGCGTGAATGGGGCATACTGTGTCTCCAGATGCCAAAAGGACTACAGCAAACTGGTCGTTGAGACAAAGGAGACGGTGAAGGAAGTTCAGAAGGAGAGTGGGAAAGAGACCACCAAAGAATTCCAGAAGGAGTATCAGAAAGAAGTTTCTAAACAATCCACCAGAAGGGAACACCAATAATTCGACCTCTAATAATAATAAAAACGTAGAAGTATGCAACTTACTCTATGGATTGTTACATGTAAAAGTATTCGCTAAAATCTGAAAATAAATTTCTTTCATTCTTCAAAGCCTCGATATCATTTTTTACAATTACAATGACTTTGTGGTTTGTGCATCCAAGATCCAATCCATTGTATTAATCGTAATTAATGCTGTTGATGTTGGTGGAAAATGTTGACAAGTAAAATCTACATTGCAAATGATTTAGTGCAAAAAACTAGAGATGTGCTTTGAGATTGTGGTTCCTGGCTCCTACGGACGTTGTAAACTGTATTGCTCTTGAAACTAATTGTTTTAAATTTATGTCCTTGGAAAGGCAAACACGGTCTTACTTAAACTTCATAGTCCACTCCACGTCCACACTGCGCATTTTATGTCTATGTGTTTTAGTAGCATAAAAAAAAATGGTGCTCTTCAGTGCGTGACCTGAGTGCGTAAGGCGTATCCATTTCCTGTTGAGCACCCAAAGTGTGCTAAACGATTGGAGAAAGTGTGTGTCTGTGAGTGAAAGTTCGACAGGCCTGAACAGACTTTGTGGAGAGATGGAAAGAGATTATAAAAGAAGGAAGACGATGATTCCGAATTCTCTCGATTTTAGCATTCTCCGCAGCAGCACCTACTGCGTTGACCTACAGAGCTATTATTGCCTCTACGCCCTTTGAACATGAATGAATGAAACATGCACAAGAAGAAGTCTACACATATGAAAAAATAAGCTGCAACTTATTTGTTTTAAAAGTCAAATGTCTTAAAAAGTGACCCAGTTTTTAAATTCCTTCTCATGTAGTGTGTGTAGTATCAAATAACGGGTCTCACTGGAGTTCCCCCTGCAAGATTCATGGACACCCACTCATTCACATGTAAACTTCCATATAGAAAAAGGGTGAGTCGGAGAAAGTGTACATGTAACTCGAGCAAGGATAGAGGAGTGAACGGGAATTATTGATCAACAACAAAGGAGAAAGTGGGTCAGTCCTCCTCCACCTTCTTCTTACTTTCTCTCTTCTCTATGCATTCAGCCCGCAATTCGGTGTATACAGTCTTCGGTTTGACACAGTTTTTACGTCGTTTCGGATGCAATCTTGAGATTAATAATAAAACAGTTTAGTTTAATCAAAAATATACAGTGTGAAGACTACTGTCACACCTTATCTCTACCTCGCGTGTCATATCTATATTGCCTTCCACTTGGGAAGTCTTCCAGAAGTGGTACATAAATACCCACCTAATTCAGTTTCACGGTGTGAAAGTGATGAAACAGAGCAGAGGTAAGTCACACTCCTATGGGGACCTATCAAACCATTTTATAAATCATTCTTCATTTTTCCTTAGATTCATTTCCCTCCGAGGATTGTAGCAAAGAAGAGATTGAGAGAAGACGAAGATTACTATTTCAGACATAGACGGACAAAAATATAGGTTTACCATAGTGATCCCTTGTGATAAAATGTAACGTCAAGTACCCGACCACGTTTATATGCAACTCCTGCACTGCCACTGAAGAAAACTCAACCTATAAAAGATTTTATATTACCATAAAGAATATTAGCATCAAAAATAACCATGAGTTTGTTAAAACGGATAAACTCCACTTCGCTCATTGTACTCTTAGCTTGTCTCATCTTACCCCTGCTCTCCACGTGTAATGGCTTCCTTTGGCAACAAGACCCAGAGGAAGACAATGAAAAAGCTGCCCCTGTGTACTTCAAAGCTAGAACACCTTACTTCATTCAAAATGTGGGGACAGGGAATCTCATTTTTCTAAATGACAGCACCATGAATCCAACTCGACTTCACCACTATTGGTATTTGGACCCAGTGGCCATTTCTCAGAGCGAGGACCACACCAAGAAACAACATTACCTCCTCCGGAACGTGGATCAGGACTATATGAAATCCCCAATATCAACTTGGTGTGAAACCCGGTTACAAGTGACGCCATGGAAAAAGGGTAATTCTGACCTCTACTTCCTCCATCCGGTCACATGTAATGGTACCATGGGGAAATTTTCCTACGTCAATCTGGGATGGGGGACCCAGTGTGTGACCTCACATCATTCGAGCCACCAGGGTCAAAATGCACTGTACAGAATCACATCCTACACCCAACAGTTGCTAAGGATGGAGGAAATTAATGTGGAAATTGACGAGAGGGAGGTTCCCTACGGAAGGGATCGACTATTCAACACGGCACTCTACTCACAATTGGAGTTCGGAGGAGGGCCTAATTCAGGGAATGGTGGAGGGGCAAAGAGAGAACAGCGTGGAAGTGTCGCCATCACTGGAGAAAATGGACCGTACCAGTTTGTCATAAGCGAGATCCTAATCCCACTCCTTCCAGGGGTGAGGGACGTCAAGGCATTCGGCTACATGGAAACAGAGCCAAGGATTGCAAACAGGACACGAAGACCAAGACCCAAGAAACCACCATCCTACTGCTTGGAAGTGGAATCCACTCTCAAATATAAAAGCGATCGAGGGGCGACTAAAATATTCCAATTCATGGCAAGACTATTCCCCTACGACAACAAGCCTGGGAATGGTTGTCCCATTAGCAAAAGAGACATGGCCCTTGTCCTCTTGGAAAAGATGAGGTATGCCCAACCCATGTACTACAACAGGGAAAGGTCAGTCCTCAACTTTCCCCCTGGAAAAGAAGTCCTGCAAATGGTGAGCTCCACAAGTGGACTCGTACTGCCACTCGTTGGGAGCATTGGAGCCGTCGTCTTGTTCGTTTTGGCTGTCGCAGCTTACATTTTGTACACGAAGAGAACCACTGCTCTTCTTATTCCAAAGTAAGAAATCGGAAGGAGTCTTTTCAGGAAAGAAAGATGAGGTTGTGCTTGGTTGCTTTAATTGTTATTTCCCATAATAATCTATACCAAAATTAAATTATGTATGAATGTAGGGGATAAATTGAAGTGATTTTGTAGGGGTGCCAAATAATATTAAAACGGTATACAAAAAAATGTATTGTTCGTTCAGTTTTCTACACGTTCCACACTAAAACAAATGTATGCAATGTAATACTGATTGTTAGCCCACCAACCATAGATAGAACAGACAGTGACAGTAATACCTATACCCATGTACATACGTCTCAAATAAAAATAAATTTGTGTTAATAAAATGAGTCTTTAAGTGTGTTGACATATCGTCTTGATTTTCCCCCGAAAGCTTTTGCTGACACAAAAGTGTACGGCAAAATTCGCTGATGAGTTAAGTAGAATCATAAACATTCCAAGGGTGTAAAACTTTGATCTCCTTCCTCGACCATCTACCCCACCCACCCAAAGCAGAGCTAGATATATGAGGAAGGAAATGTTGGATATGAGGGACACAAGTAGAATTGTAATGGACACTTTGGTCATCCCCATTTCAGCAGTGGAGATGTGGTTAGGGGGGTTTTTGGGACGGTCATGATTTTCTAGGCAGCTTTCCGTAGTGCTGTAGTATGACACTCCCAACTGCATTCGGATTTCTCGTTGCTTTCGGAATTCTTTCCTGATTTTGATGTTGAAGTAGAGGAAAATGAAAAATGGGATGACACATCGAAGGGTATGGTTGAAGGTAATGTCTCCATAAATGAATTGAAACACCGAGGAGCTTCCAAATTGGGTGTGGACAAGTTCGAAGAAAGATGAGTTTCCACTTTCCATGTCTGTGTGCTTTACAACCCGTTTCTCAAAAAAGGCTGGGAAGTTGTAGAGAATGGGGAGAATGGCTGCAAGTCCCATTTCCAACCTGGAAATCTTCTTGGATTTGGACCTGACGTAGAATTCGAGAGGGGCACAGACGGACTGGAACCTTTCAAGGGTGAGGAGAAGGGTGAAGCATGTGGAAGCCATCCAAGCTAAAAGGACAAATCCATTTAATGATAGCATATTAGTTGTCATGGTAATTTACCTGTGAGGAAGGCTGGGTCAAAAACCAAATGTAGGAACGGTCCTGCCACGGTGAAAGTAGAGTAGTTTTTCCCCACCAGAAACAGCAGGATGAGGAAAAAGTCCATCCGAACAATGCAACTGATGATGACGAGGATGTCACATATTGCTAATATAACGGTTATTTGTGTCCATTTGTGTTTTTGTCTGCTTTTTAAGGTAGAAAGAACCCAAATGATAAGCCCATTTCCCAGCACTCCAAAACACCCCACGAAGACGCCAAGTATGGACATGCATGTATAGAAGCTCCCTAGGTCATCTAATTCTTCTTGAATGGCTTCCTCCAACTCTGAACGACGACGGGACATCCTTGCTTACGGAAACGGTTGACACAGTGGTAAACGGAAACTTGCACACAAGTCCATTCTGCACTATCCCACACACCTAATGAATAATACCTAAAACGAAGGTATCGATACAAACAGGATGTGGTGACTCTGTTCACAAATTTCAAAACAAAAATAATTACATAATCCTTATACAAAAATTACAGTTAATTACAACCATTAAATGCAGTTAACATTTTCAGATTATCGATAGAGTGAATAAAGAAGAGTCCTGGGGAATGCTGCGACAGTGAATGCCAGACAACAGCAGAAATGTGAAATGTCCGATCCATGGTTTTATTATGATTGACATGTCAATGCATGCGTCATGCGCCCAACCAAATATTTATTTAACTGATTAAAACAAGAGAAAGCTAATAAACTATAATAGTTTTTTTGATGGGTGTGACATCCAGTTCATGATATGTAGTCTCAAATTAACAAATATCTAGAATGTATACAAACAACAACACGCACATCTCAATTGTTCCTTTTTCGAACTAAAAGTCTTCTTGGGGGAAGGATTAAGAGTTGGTTTAGCTCAAGAATGTGGCTATTCCATCCATTAGGTACTCATCAGACGAAATCAATGCTATAAACTTTGGTCGAACATTCTAAGACAGGATTCTTCAAATGGACATGATTTTTCAGGCTGAATGCTGGATGAAGTGCTAAAAAGTTTTTATTGCTGCCATGTCATAAACACTATCCTGATTGGTATGACAATATGTTAAGTTTCTGTGCATGTTGAAGTGGATCCCAATAAAGAGTCATTGAAGCACTTTAGATATTGAATTAATGATGTTGTTGAGCACTATAGTTTTATGCTGTCGGCTTAACCAGATATTTACAATCTTTTTCCCCTTTGGTCTGACTCAGCTAAATTCTTGCCTTCCATTCTCCACTTGTGACTAGACCTTTTCGCAATATGTTGCCAATTTTGATCATTCTCATCGCTGTATTTTTACTCGTGTTGTCATTTCTATCGCCCAAAACCTTCTCCAGAATTATTCCATGGATATGGAGTGCAGGGAAAAATGCTATACCAGGTATTAAAATTTGTTATACAAATGCGCTTCCTGAAATTTGATACACTAATAGTATTCACACCTGTCAGGTCCACCGAGACTTCCTTTTATTGGAAATGGTCATCAAGTGGGGAAGGTTCTTCATGAGTCTCTCTACGGCTTGGCACTGAAACATGGACCATTCTTTAAATTGGACCTTTTTGGGCAAGGGTAGGTGCGACAGGAAGGATTGGTATTTTGGATTCCTTTGATAAGTGTGACAATTCTGCAGAGCAGTGGTTGTATCAGATGCCAAACTAGTGAAAGAGCTATTGTCCGAAACCCCTGCGTCTGGGAGGCCTGATTTTAGGCATGTTTTTGACGTTCATGGATTGCAAGAAATGAAGCACGGTAACATACTTTTAACAGAAGAAATATCTCAATCCGCCCCAAATAAGTTTCTGTTCCTTTGGATGACAGAATCAGAGCCTCATTATTTCAAATTTCGTTACATTCTCATAAGGAATCATAAGCGGCGATGGAGACCACTTGGAGGAGCTGCGTCGCTTCGCTGTTCGACATCTTAAAGACTTTGGATTTGGACGAAAGACAATGGAAGAATCCATCATGGTTGAAGTCGCCGAATTCATTAGCAGAATTAAAGCAAATGGACCGAAGCCAGTTTCTGACCTTAAGGAAAGATTGATAATTGCAGTGGTCAACACTTTCTGGGGCCTTGTTGCTGGCCAAAGAAGCAGTCACGACGATGAGGAAACAAAAGAATTTATCCTTGCTGTTGATGAGTAAGTCTAATAGCGAAATTATTGGTGCCAATAGTACCGCTTTTTTACATCGATTTAGTGCATTTGGTTACTTACAAAACGAATGTTCCGCACTCACAATGATGTCACCTTGGTTTGCTCAGACCTTCCCAAAGCTGAGCGGATATGCCGAGTACAGTAGACGATTTCACAAATTAGCAGAAAACTATTTTCTGAAAACTGTAGAAGATCACCGGAAAACGGTGGAGCCCGACTTTGACAGGGACTTTGTGGATGTGTTCCTGAAAGAAATTGAAAAGAACAGTGACAATCCAAACTCTGCTTTCTACAAGAACGTTGGATGTATGAAGGCCACATGATATGAGTTTCATCAGATAATCTTTGAATTTGTCATTCCAGTGGATCACTTGCAGCAAGTTTTGTTTGACTTGTATGTCGCTGGAAATGATACAACTTCAACTACCCTGAGCTTTGCTGTCCTTTACTTATCCAAGTACCCTGAGACGCAGGCTAAGTTACGTCATGAGATATTAGCCATTACTGGGAGTTCAAGACAATGTTGCTTGGCCGATCGAACAAGGATGCCTTACACCGAGGCTGTACTCGCTGAGACGATGCGTCTTTCTTCCATCGTTCCTCAAGCTGTAATGCATAGATCCATGAGGGACATGGAGTTTAAAGGGTACACAATCCCAAATGATACACTCATCATTCCCAACCTCTACTTCATCCACCATGACCCGAAAGTGTGGGGTGACCCTTGGGAATTCAGACCCGAGCGATTTCTCTCGGCCGATGAAAAGTCGTTCAAGAAGCATGAAACTCTGATACCTTTTTCCGCAGGGCGGAGACAGTGCCTGGGAGAATCATTAGCGAGGGACAGTCTGTTCCTCTTTCTCAGTAACACTTTCCAGAATTTTGAGGTGGAATTTGACAAGAATGGACCTGAGAATGACCTGAAGCCTACGATAGGAGTGACTTTAACTCCCAAGCCATTTAATGTCATTTTCAAGGATGGAATTTAGAGAATTATGGAATAAACATTGTAAAATGATAGAGCAGTTTGAGATGGTCAAGAGTATAAAGTGTATAATGGCCTAAAAAATTAAGATTGGATTCGGTTGTACAGAAATTAAAAAACTAGTCAGAATTAAAAGCCTATTTTTCCTTGTTTCATCCTACTGTTGTTATAGCGCAATTGCATGATTTTTCTGATCCTGCCTGGTGATGCAAAAATGCTAACTCTTTATGCACCTTGAGCAAAAAGCGTCGCCACATGAAACGATTTTTCCTTCATCATTATCATTATCTTTTTACTATACTTGTTGCAACAAATTTACAAGTCATCCTTGGTTCGGCCAAAGCCTTGCTTGTTGCATTGATTTAATCTCCGTTCGTTGGTCATCCTGCATCAATCAAACTTTGTTTCAACATGCTGCTAATTTTCCTCGTTGCCATCACTGCAATATTATTCCTTTGGGTATTCCGATCATCTAAGCAATTTTCAAGAAATTTTCCATGGAGTGCATGGAAAAACGTCCCTCCAGGTTTGCGAATTTCATAAACCAAATTTTATTGAAAATTTATTTATTTCTAATGTCCAAATGTTTAGGCCCACCGAGACTGCCTTTAATAGGAAACA
>JAQIWU010001264.1:0-17678 GCA_034696445.1 Isotomiella minor
ACACATCGTTGGTTTTTGCTCAAATTACTTACTTGGCGTTAATGTCAATTCTAATTTGTATTTCTGTGGCAGACTGTTAGGTTACTGAAACGGATATCCCATCACTTTCACATAAGCAAGGAACAGAAGACAGATGGCTTCTTTCTTTTTTGTCACTTTTATCCCTCATTCTTTGTTGTGCTTCTTTTGGAAGGGCGTTTAGTCTGCTTTACCAAAACATTGGGATATTGAAAGCGATGAGGTCATTGTTGTTAACTCCTTTCTCTATAGAAAACAAATTCCTTCATACGAAACTAATTAAAGTATGAATACCTACATGAATAATACATTTGTTTCAATCAGCCCCGCCTGTGTTCACAGGTTTCAATTTAGTGTTAATTAAACAGGAGTATCCGTCAGATTGATACTGTTGAGTGAATTGTTCTGATTGATTGTTGGACAATGCATTGTTGATGTTCCTTCAACCTTAATATTTTAAATTAATTAATGTGTGTTGCTATGCTCTCGGAACTGGATACTCTTGCAATTTGAAGAGCAGCGAGCAGTGGCATGTTCTTGTTTCCTTATCTTCACAGTGCAGAGGATTTTGACTTTCTTTAACGAAATCCATGTTTGCTGAACCAAATAGTTTCATCACAGCTATGGTTTCATGCACTAAATTCTCCTGCAGGAAAATGACAGTCAAGTCATCAGAATTAGAGGGCTTAGTTGAAAACACGTTCATTCATTACAATAAGTAAACTCAGAGCTGTCGTCCATGATGTGTTTGGCTCATCTCTCTCTGTCAGCGACAGAAAAGAGGGAGGGAAGAGGATAGGAAACCAGAATTTGCTTTCTTCCTTGAATATCTCGTTAGATTTCCTGGTTGGGGTTTTAGTTTGTTGTCCCTGCCGAACCTTTCAATTTAAATGGTGATTGTATGGAAGTGCATCGAATGCCCGTACTTCGGTTGCGATTGGTTCCTTCCGCTCTATTAGTTGTGGTCCGTAGTGGTATTTTATGTGTACCATCCAACCAATTAGTTTCCCTGCTTGCTTCCTGCGGCGTTCTTTGGCGTTGCTGACAATCTTTTTCTTGTGGAATTAATCCTTTTATTCTTGGTCCCATCCCATGGCCAGACAATGGAGGAATGTGTAAGAGAGCTTAGGTTGATGGGGTGAAAGGCGCATTTTTGTGGTGAAAATTAGTTGCTGGTTACAGAGCTTTACTAAATTGGCTTAAAGTAAAAGACCCGTAAATGTTGGTGGTCTCTGGATATGACTGACACAGTGTGAATTGTTTAGCGAAGAAGAGGGTTAGTGCGGTGACAGCGTTGGAAAGAGGCAACCCATAATGCCCAGCAATAGAGAGCCAATGAGTGATTTATGTTATAAACGAAAGAGAGAGAGTCTGAACGACTATGGATTTCGGAGAAATATGTGGATTTAAGAAAGTGGCAAGTGTGAACCACAGGAAATTACGTTTCATTGTTAATCTGGCTGAATCAGCAACGTCCAAAAGGTTTCCTCGCCTCGGAAGTGGTGAAAGCAAGTTCACAGCATCAATTTAATGCATGGCTGCAAGCTCTGTTCTTCAATCATCGACCAAAAGAAAAGTTGTTCAGTTCACCTGATTTCTTTCAATAAATAAAATGAGGAAAGAGGAGGCAGAAGAGGAAGCTAGGAAAATTAAATTTGATAGTGTCCAAGTTTCGATGTTGATTCTTCTTCTTTCTTTCTCGAATCCCCCACACAGTTCTTCGAGTCATCATCAGAGCCAAGGATGAAATGAAATGAAAAAGATTTTTTGAGAGGAATTGGACCTTATCTATATACGTCTGTATGTAATGGAGTTTCAGAGAAAGGCTCAATTCAATTGGATGGATTGTGTGATTGTGTAAGCCAGCGTTGGTCTCTCTAACGCTCTTTCCGTTTTTCCGTAGAGGACCTCTTTCTTCTTCTGAACTGAAGTATCTTTTCTTGCTTACCCTTCATACTTTCTTTCTTCTTTCTCTTTTTTCTTTCCGAAACGCCGCTTCTTTGTTCCCTCCTCTTGGGTCGTTTTGCCTGAAGAAAAATAAACTCCAGGTGAGGTGATACTACTAACTGGAATTGCACGGACAAGTGAGGGCAAGGAAAGCAGTTAACAATGAATTCCAAAGAAGGATATGTGAGAGAAGGAGATGAGATGAAAAGCAAAAGTAGCAGACGAACCTTTCTTTTCTGTTGATCTACCGACATTTCTCCATTAACTTAGTCTCTCTTGGTGCGGGGGTGAAAGACTTGCGCTTGTATCCAGTACGGACAGACAATTTTAATGGAAAAGAATCTTTGAGAATTATAGTTTACGGCGAAGGAAGTGGAAGGAAGGACTTACTCCTCTCTCTCACACTCTCACGTTCTTCATCATCTATTATTCTTACTCACTTTCTTTCCGTTGTATGTTTGCCTCTTCTTCTTCTTCTTCATCCAACGGAGGTCTAATAATAATGGTCATCAACACCAAGGAGGGGAAGACGCCATTTTACTGCCTTCCGCTTATGTTCCTTAGTTTTGTTATGTGAAAGTTTGCTACAGCTAGGCCATTTAAAGTTGAGTAACAATATTGCCCAATGCTCACAAACATATATTTTATTAGAAAAACTAGGCTAGGCAGGGACGAACGTGACATGGAGCGAATGTTGAAATTGTTTTTTCGATTTTCAATTTACCTACCCAAATCCTTGAAACAAGTATTCGTTCAGAGTTCAGCCAAGTATGGGGTAGCCTGCATATCCTAGAAAAAATGAAAAACGAAAAAGGCACAAAAAGAAAACAGGAAATAAGAAGGGAATGATGGCATTGTGTATGATGGAAAGACGAAGGCAGTAGTGGTTTGGTGAAAGGAGTCTTTCTGCAGAATTTGCCTCAAGAAAGAAACTTTCACAATGGCAGATAGCTTTCTAACAACCAAGACCGATTCCATGCAAAGCATGCAGAGTTTTTCCATGAGTATTATATACGCCATTATTATACAACAGCAGAGAATAGTTTGAGGTGAAATGGATACGACTACACGAGTATAAAATAGAGACAAATTGTTCCTCTGTTGTGAAGACTAACTAAGTGGTTTCACTTTTGCCGGAAGGTGAAGCTTATTGAGTTATACTATACCCTATCTTCCAACCCTGCTAAAATTTAGTCGAAAAAAAGTACACCCGCTTCTGCTTTCTCCGCATGTATTTTGCCTCGTGGGAGCTGAACATTGTAACAAAAAGAAAGGAAACAAACTGAGTAAAGCCTGCCTGCCTTGCCTTTTCTACGCCCTAAAGTGCGAAAGGCAGAAGGAACAGCATGTTCCTGTTGCATCATTACGTCATACCAGCATAAAAGCGTAGAATGTAGAAGGAGATGGGAGACTGTGCCCTCGTCCTCCCTGCTGCTTATTGACTGCACTCACTTTCACTTCTTGAGCCCTTGGCATCCATGCGCAAGGGATGCGGTACTATTTTAGACCAAAATTCAGCCGAGTTCGTGCTAAATCTGCTGAACATTTTTGGCAAGGGAAAGACCTAAAATTGGATGCTTCTAAAAATGATCACATTGTAGACATTTCTCTCTCTCTCTCTCTCAGGATGTTTATTGAAGACGGTACTAAAAATAGCTTTAGGGTTGGAACAAGCTTTTATTGCAGCAGTTCTTTACTCTTTACTTATAGTAAGTAGACATGCACTGTATAAAGTAGCCCTATTTGTACTTATGCTACAAGTACTGTCAACGCCATAGTTCTCTGCTGCAATAAGAAAGTCATAAACGTAAAACTAATTTTTCTTGGCTTTCATCATGATGGGAAACTTTCTTTGGGACCAACCTTTGGGAAATGAACTTTCATCCTAAATTATGAATGGGGGACTAAAAAGAATTTTAAATATGCATGCAATATATTCATCATGTTTTAAAACGTTATGAAGTAAACTGGAACAGAATTTTAAATGTTGAATAGGTAGAATGTCAGAACAACTTGAGTGTGTGAGTTTTGAATGTGTATTATGAAGGGATCCAGGCTGAAGATGAATAGAAACCACAGCAGCAGCAAAAAGTAGTACCTAATACTATCACGCACGAGAACAAACTCAAGCGTAGAGTAAAACTGGATGGGAAGTTGTGGATAGTCGTTGAAGAGGAGGCAGTTGTAATAGATGGTTGGTAGTGTCAGCGACTCACTGTTTATTTGAGGGAGTCTCGTATAGGCCAGTTGCAAAGGAAGAGAGGAGAGAGAAAGGAATCAGGAGGAAAGGTTGTCTGGCTGGCTGGCAGATTATATAAAGTGGGGCTGGAGAAGAAGAAAGTGGAGAAAGTTAGCAGTTGGCTTTGGACTTGGACTCGGTCTCTCGGTGAAAGTTGGCGTGTGTTCCACTCCTCTCTCGCATAGTAAAGTAGTTACAGCTTTAGAGTCATGGCATGGGCCACGCAGTTTTGTATCAGAAAGAAGTAAATTGTGTTGAGCCCTTAGCCAGACAAACCAACCCACACGTAATGTTGAATAATGTGGGAAGAGAAATACAATAAAAGTATGGTTTACTTGCTGCCACACATATCTTCTTCCTCGTTCCTCCAAGATCTGATCTGTTTCTGAGAAAGTCCAAGTCTACTCACATCATTCTTGACCAACTAACTGGACTGGATAAAGTCGGTTCAGTTGTAACAAAGCTCGTATTATAACAACCCTCTGTGCCAGTGCCGCTTTTGCTCATTTTGCTCAACCCTCCGCACATTTCTCCTGGAGCTTAAAGTGAGGTGAGTGAGTAAAAACTTTGTCATGTGGCGACTGACTGATAAAATTCACAATCAAATAGAGACAAAAAGTCTGCTGAATGTCCCTTGAATGTGTCGTTCCAGCTCATTTTGTTACTCATAAAATGACTGTGATTAAGTACAACATGAAGTTGTGGCTTAAAAGTCATGACCGTTGGTGGTGAATTGCTTTGGCTCACCAGACCACCACTACGTTCCGAATCCTCATTACCATTCTGACTGACACCCTTAGATCAGATCTCTAATCTAATAACTCCAGGCTTCGTTATGAAATACGCATCTTCCGAAAGTTGTTGTTTAATCATTCTCTCAAGTGGAGTCTGTAAATATGCGACGTCAGGAATTGTGTTTACCTACACAATGAGGACAGTTGGGTGCGGTTGAGAAAACAGACAAGTGAAATACCTCATGCTATTAATGATAAAGGGGAAGGAAGAGACCAACTAACACTATTATTGTCGGTGTACACACATAGTGTGCTGTGGCTTGTGATGGAGAGGATGGTGAGTGTCCCTTGTGTGAGAAGAATTCAGCCAAAGCCTTTGTTGGCATAGAAGCAGCAGCAGCAGTAGTGGGAGAAAACTGTAATATGTAACAGGATCACATCCTGCTTACATGTTTGCTTACTTTCCCTCTCCAAAAAGCTTGCTTAGAGTGAAAGTTGGATAGAACGGATGCAAGGGATAAGCAAAGCTCGTCTCATCTTTGGACCGTTTCTATTTTGCGTACAAGTTCATTATGAAAAGATATAAGCCTCATGTCCATATTGTGTTCAATTGAGACAAGACAATTTCTCAACAACAACATCAGCAGCAAACTCTATTCAGTTCAGATGGATGAAATTCAACCAGCTCATTTCATTTCTGCAAGGATGGATGGATTTACAATGATGAGACGGTGCATGTTATCTGAGAACCGTCTCTGACTGCCTCAATGTATACATGCCAGTCTTATTTCTCATCTATCGAATCGTTCAACTGGATCGAGGAACTGGAGTTTCAATTTTCCAACCAGAGACTCATGCATGCAACTATCTCTAACTCAGCCAATTCACCAAAAACCCGACAAAAAGTATAGTTCTCATTCAAAAGTAAAAGAGAAGAAGGAAACAAGAAAACAAGACAGCAGGAAAATCGAGCAAGTCATTCCTGACGTGCTCTTGTTTCTCCAACTGCTGCTTCTGCCAGTAGTACTTTCACCAACATAAATCTCATGTTCAACTTTCAGTCCATCCAACACCAACAACGCAACACAACAGTTGTGTGAGTTCAAAGTGAAAGAAAAGGATTGGAAAGAGGAGGAGGGGGAGTGGGAAAGTTGTCCTTAAAAAGTTTTTGAAGAGTAAAATAAAGGAACAGGCGGAAGTGTAATTGTTGTTTGAATAAATTGTTGTTTGAAGTTAAGGTAATTCTGCTGATTGTCGATATCTCCATTACCTATACTATACGCCATGTGTAGCTATTGTAGTGACTGCTGTGTTCATTCTGTTGATGGCAATGGAAGCCAGGGTGAAAGTCAACATAACTCCGGTATCGTCGTTTGTTTTTGCCTTCTCAACTTTCACTCTTTTATGGATTTTAAGTCAAAAGTGAAATCACCTTTGTCCGATAAACAGTGACTTCCTTTCACTCTCACAATCACAATACAACGCTTCTCTCTCTTTTCACCTCTTAAGTAATCCTTTAATTATTTCACTTCACTCTTTCACTTTTCGCAATCACAATCACCAAATCTCTCTCTTTTGCACCCTCCCTTTACTTAACTTAACTTTCCTTTACTCTCACTTTTACTTTCTATATGACAAAGGTAGGAGAGTGAGGTTGAATGAGAGAACAGAGGAGACTGTCGTATTACATTGTGCTCCTTTACTCACTGGGAAAAACCAAGTTCACCCTTCCTTCGTTCATTACTTCTCTGTTTACCAGAGGACTTTCTCTCTCTAGTCGAGTTTGTCTTTCTCAACTTTACATTCAGTGTGCCTTTATATCTTTCCTCATTCGTTGCTATCAATGTCGTCGCTTCTAATGTAAAAGTGTTCCTTCACAAAGAAAAGAGTTACACAGAACTATAGAGGAACGAATGACTCAAGACATTTCACTTCATGCTTCGTTACAAAAGTGTGTTTCAGACAAATTGGAACCGTCATGTCTTTTTAACTTTGTCTTTTCTTCTTCACACCCGTTCTCTTTCAGAAATTCATACTGCAAGTTGGCATTTTGATGCATGTATTATCATTCTGTCATTATACGGGCATACACATTATTTTACTCCATACGTTCTTATTCTTTTAGGGCTCGTTTCACTTAGCAACGTATGGAGAAAGTTGGATTACAATATTCTCCCCTGTTCGTTGGGGCAACGTTGATAAAATTTAATTTGGGAGCTTTGAATGATCAATGAGTACATCGTTATTTGAGCTATATAAGCCCGTAACATATTTTACGCTTGGTGCACCGACTATCTATGGCTTGTTCGGAGGTAATAATGCAAAGATTACCATTTGATATCCTGTCACTTCTTTAACTTTGCACTTTGTATGATATTCAGTAGATATATACTTTGTGATTTCATTTGTATGCGAAATAATCATCTTCATTTCCATTTTGTTTAAGACGACGAGCTGGGAGGCATCATCCCAAGTAACGGAAGGAAGACCCACGTGAGATCATTTGGTAAGACAAGAATTTTCATCTTTTATCTACGTCTTTCCTAAGTTATACAGAAGAACTTCTCAAACACTTTTGTTCAGTCAAGAAGAGTAGACGCATTATGACACACATGATTCAACCATGTCTGTTCAATAAAAGGAAAATCGGAGAAAGAAAGTCCTCCCTCTCCTCTCGCTCGCACTTGGAAAACATAAAGTTTCTTAATTTTGTCTTTGATATCAAACTTGGGACGAAGAAGTGTAGAGTGACAAAGGAGGTTTTGTTGGGTTGAGACGGTTTTAAGAGTTGTCTTTGACATATATCTCATCTCTTTGGTGAAAGCGAAGCCTCAGAACTCTGAGAAAGCAAGAGAGTGATAGAATAATTGCGTCATCACATCCATGGTATTAAATTGACTTGACTTTTGTAAATTTTGAGCAAACGGCTCAAAGAAAAAATGAATTAAAATAACAAAAGTTGTCATTTCTACTTTTTGTGAAGGACTTTTCTATTTTCATTTCTGATGAACCTTACACAAAGAAAACAATATATGATGTCTACTTGTTCAGGACACTAGTACAGCAAGAGGTCCTTTTGTAGAGCAAAGTTTGATAGGAAGGAAGCAGTAGAATTAAGACGAATTTGCGAAAGCTTATGTAAATGTCATTTGCAATTCTAAGGATGTTTAAAGTAAACGGATAAAGATAAAATGAATGTGACAGACAGGATATTGCCCATAGCCTCTTGTGCGTATATACTTACGCTTGAGAGAGACATTTGACCGAGTGAAAGTCTTCCCTTCCCTGTCGTACATCCACCCACCCAGAACCAGAACACGCGTGTGTCTCTGGACTTTACGGAAGGAAGATACGGTTTGCAGTGTAAGTTTGTTTGAGCCAATTTGAGGCAGCAAAATTGGATTACGTTAGGAAATATTGGGTTCGCTTCTCGACATTGTCAAAAGAGCAAATTTTATGTTCCCTTGAATTTTATTTGGTTTAAATCGTCTTGCCCGCCCACCATCCACTACGTCAGGATGATTATTGTGACATGCTAAGAGCAACAAGAACCCAGGTTTTCTTTGATGTTGTAATCTTTATTTAATGAATGTGCTTCTTGTCTACTCCTGAACTAAATGTCTCGACCGGTGGTTCAAAAAGTGGTTTATCGTTCAAGGGAAAGGTGGGCAAGGGAAAGTGAGCAAGCAGTGCTCTGAGAAGGGGCAGTAACTACAATAATTCATTTTCGTAGAAGGAAAAAATTCAAAAATGTCACATCGGGGATTACTTTAATCTACTTAGAGATCAACCCCTACTTCTTTCCTGTCTTCATACTTTTCAATTATTTATATAACTCAAATTCTGTTGAATTTGCTCGACTTGGATTTCGCAACTGTAATTTCAGACACGAGTATTGGAGTCATGTTCAATGAATTGTAGAAAGCAAGCTAAGCAGGAGTCAATAAGGGATACGCATCTCACGGTTCAGGTTACCAATTTTAGTATCTTGGAACAATCGTTTGATGTCGAACAGAAATGTCAGTCAATCCATTCCAAGACATGTCGGCACATTGAAAGAAAGAGAAGGTATAGAATAACAAAGGTAAAAGTGCGTTGGTTGTTGTGTTTTAGAGGAGGATCAGATATCAATCAATCTGTCCAAGAAATGTTGCGTAACACCATTAGCATGTGTAGTATTCTCAGTGTCTCAAACTGCAAATTTATACCTTCCTCAGGACTGAAAAGAACAAAAGACAGTTTTCCTTGCATATTTCATTAGAAAAATGAAATTCCCAATTCCATGGCAGCAGACTAATTATAGTTAGTTAGAGCTAAGCGGGCTCACAAGCATCATAAATACAAACAAGATGGTTAGACATTAGAGTGCTAATTAAAAATGTAGGCATTTATTGGAGTCTGCAGGATATGGAAGTGAGGTGGATGCTAAGGTTTAATTCAGAGATCCTCTTTTAGGCTTATACATAAACTAGACCTTCTGAACGTCAGTCTCTCGGACCACGGGAAAGCGGCTTAGGTGCGAATAATAATAAAGAAAGAACTGCAATGTATAATGCCCATTTCACTACATCAGTTGGAATTGGACTGACAGAGAAATTCGACTGCGTGGCATATTTCACTTTTCCATGACTCGCATTCAGAGACTTCCTTTTCTTCCTCCCATCAATGCCTTGTTTCGACTCTAAAATTCCAACATTTGACTCAGTTTTCTTTTCTCTCTTTCCTCCTGAATCCATGTAACTTTTTGGAGTGAAACTGTACGAGAAAGAGGAAGAGGAAGCGAAAGGGAGAGAAGAGATGTAGCAAAATGTGTTGGAATGAAGGAAGAAAGAAAGTAATAGAGGCTGTAACGCTATGTCGGAGACTCGTTCCCAAGGGTTGGGCCCATAATCGATCGCCTTACTATTCTCGGCTTTAAGAAGAGTAGTGGTAGTGGTAGTCGAACCCGTGGTGAAATACGAATAGCACCACATGCATAATACCCTCTTGTTGTTGGTGTCTTCTTGCCCAGGCGGTTGTGTTGTTTTCCAGTTAAAAAACCAGGAGGGACGGTAAAGCACCTAGAGCAACCCGTACTATCTATCATCTATTTACAAGCGTCTTCCAAAGTTTTACACACTGAGGGATAGAAGAGATCTTCATTCAAAGCGTAGCAGCAGCATCTGGTCGGCTATTTTATTTTGTACAACAACAAATCTAAAAGTCTGCTAAAAAATCAGCCATCATAAGTTTTAGGTAAAACCGTGTTTAACTGCACATTCATTTGTACACACATCGAAAGGAGTTAGCGTCAGTCATAAATGTACAGAAACCTCCATTGTTCACCACTCTGGAATTTGGTAGGAAAAAGAAAGTTATAAAAAGATACGGGAATCGTTTTAGTTTAGCAGCACATAAGTTGGATTTTTCATCTGCCGTCATTCCTTTGCTATCGGAAGCGGTGAGTGAACTGTGTGTGGAGCTGTTTATTGCTTTTATGTTTTGTATTTTATTTCTTTTTACACCTGAAGACAAACTCTTCTCAGTCTGAAACAAAACAACACATGAAATTGAGCACATCTCTTAGCCTAGCAAGCAGAAAAGAAAGATTGCACATTACCTTCCAAGAATTCAGTCAGGAGCTAGTCAAAATTTAATGTGTTCCTACTTATTTCAGTAACTAACTTCAACTGACCCTGTAAACAGTACAACAACGGAACGAAAACTATAACCTCATTCTCCAACACAACTAAAAAAGTTGGCGATAAAGTACATTTTTGTTTGTGGTGTTTGATAATTGAAAATGACGAAACAACAACACTTTCCCCAGCTTACCAACTCAATCTTGCCTTACACCAAGAAAGTTCAATTATAGAAAAGACTGTGTCTATCTTATTGCTTCGTGGATTATGAATCTGTTGTGGGAGGAAAAAGTACAATTATTATCCTCACTCTCTTCTAAGTAAATGTGTGTGTGCATATAAAGTGTTTCATTAAAAAGTACTGATCTTGCGAAATCCGAAGCGTCAAAACCAGGGAAGGGGGTCTTTTAGCGAGCGAGGAGTAAGGTAAAAGCAAATCCTAAAAATAAGCAATTTCGTACTGTACCCAGGTTGAATTGTGTGTACCAAGAAAAGAATTATGCGATTTGTGTTGTCTTCTGGAGGAAATGGATGAAGCATGTAATATTTCAATTCCCGAATTTCAATCTTGATCACTTTTTTGCATCCTCCATCCACACAATTGTATAATATTTCATCCTGTTGAGCCCGCTGTTTTGCCTTCTATCTGGTTTATTTGGAAAGCATGATAAGCTTCATTTAATCTCCATGTTAACCAAAAGCCTCTTCCATGGTGGTATTAAGTATTACCCATTATACCACCTCACCTTCCTTTTGTGGTAATCTTGTATGCCCTCAGTTAAAATTGCAATCCTCGACACGATTAGTATCTCTCATTTGCATTCGAGCAATTTGCAAACATAGACACGTTGCCCACCGAACTAAATTGTTTTTCAAAGTGCTGCATTTGACATGCACTCTAGGAAAATCGGCTTTGATCAATTGCAATCTCCAAACTCTCTCAAAAGTCATTCTTCTGTTCCATCCTCATCACTTTTATAAAATAGCCGGACGGAATATTTATGTGACACTGCTGTGATTCGTTTTATATGCCATTACTTAATTGTGTTTGCGATTATGCCATGTCGCGAAAATATTTCCTCCTTAGTTTGCACTGGAAAAGCCAAAGGAGGACGAGTGTGTGCCAAGTTGTGCGGTTGTGAAGCAGAAGGTGTGTCGTAATAATAGGAATATAAATCAGAGAGACTAGCTTTTGTTGTTGGGTCTTTCTTAGATGATGCAAAGCAAATTTATGTGGACAAATTTTGATACAGTTTAATAAACATGTCAGTCTTACTACAAAAGTCTTTACCAAAGGCACATTATGTGTCGGTATTTTGTATGTGCACTACTTCGTTAAAGTGAGAAAGAAGAAGAATGTGGGACCGAGCAAGAACATAATAATAAATCATCGCAAAGTAAAGGATTTTTGGAAAAGAGAAATTATTAAATCTGTGGAAGAATGAGCACGCACCGGAAACTACATAAATCAGACGAAGCGAAGCGTATACTTATTGATTGACGGCATTCTTTTTCTACTTCCATTATTACTTCCTGAAAACAATATCCGGCTTATATTAAGCGAACTATTTTTCCACTAAATTGGCTGTCATGGCTTTATTACATCTTTTTCCCTCTGAATAATGCAGATCCTCTCTCCCCCTCATTCTTCCTTATGAATTTTTTAAATGGTTGGAAATCTCCGTAATTTCAATTACAATACGGGAAAATTGCAGGAGGCCATCTGCTCTTTGAACATTTATCTACACGGCATAATAAAAGGCGAGGTTATGGGCCATGTCTGCAGAAAGAAAAGTTTTGGATTTTGTATAAAATTAGTTTAACCTCAGTCTCACACCAGACAAGGCAAAACCTTTTTAAAAGTTTACAGTTTTTCCTCACAAAATATGATGAGTGTTTAATGATATGCACAATTAGAAGATAGTTTGGAAAGAGGAAAACTCCACCTAATTATCCCTGACACACATTGATTACATTACCTACTTTGCCTGCAACTGGTGAAGTTTTTGAGTGAGAGAGTGCAATTATGTGCAATATTGCTATGTCTGCTGAATTATCCTGCAGACAAGCATATAGCGTGATAATACGTGACTGACTGACAAATATCGATTCGTGTCATTAAATCGTGCCAAAGTTGTTTACAAATTGCTTATTTTACTCTTTTTTCATGAACCAAGGATCTCAAATACTGGGGGTCGCAAGTGGGGAGGGAGGGGGAAGACGGCCACCACCACCGGGGGCAAATGGACAACCAAAAGGCAGACAAATGAAAATGGACATTCATGTAAGTGTAAACTATCAATCAACCAAGCCGCAAGACAAAATGGCCCAGTTAACTGCTTTCTCTTTGGCAAAAAAAGTCATATATTTGGTTACTCTCACATTCTCATGCTTATACAAACCTAACAAGAAAAACAGACTTTCTATTTTTCCTTTTTCACATATCATAACACACTTTCCCAGCAGCGTCTCTTCTGAAACTCCGATCTTTCTAAATCCGAGAAAGCTGGGAACTCTTTTACCCCTCCCCACCATTTTTATGACTGCATGATGGATGTTTGTTTGGTTTGCAATCTTTACGGTTTCTTCTTTCCTTATCATTCTGCTTGATTGCAGAGTGTAAGTAGGATTGATTACAAAAGTTACGTACATTCGAGTGTTGCCTGTTGGAAGAAAGAATGGGTGTGAAAGGAAAAAAGGAATGCGTGTGGAATGCAGCATGGGCAAAATTTGGAGCTTAATTATCTCGATCGTTTCCAGCCCATTTTCACTTCACTTATTGTCTTGCCTTTTGTCTTATGTTTCTTCATTGATTATTGCCATCTCAGGTTCTGCTTGTTTTGCCTAAGTTGTATCGCTATTGTTGTTATAAGATAGCGTTGATGTCGTTCACTTTCAGTCACCCACACCACCGCCCAACTCCCGGTGGAGTGGTGGAGGTGGAGGTGGACCAGGAAGAGCGGTGACCACAAAATCTCTTGGAGTAATTCAATCCCCTGTGTACAGCCAGGCGATTTATCGGAAAGTCTCCCCAGATTATCCTGCACGTCCCTACTACCATCACAAACCTCCCTCAGTTTCCTCATCCCTCTATTCTGAGCCCATCTACAGTCACAGCACTAAAGCTGCACACGTCAGACAGGTTTTTTGAACACTCAAACTTTTATTTTATATTTTGCCTGGCACATTTCCGTTGATTTCTGTACTCTGCCTCTGAATGTTAGAAACTTTTCTGCTTGAGAGAGAGAGAGATGTTATTTTTACGGATTTTTGTCTTTTTACAGGGAGTGTTCCCCCAACGGTTGGCTTTCGGTCGCCCCCCTCCTCCAAGTGCCATGTGGGATGACGACCCAGGGATTATGTCTGAAGCCGAAACCTCCTCTACGGGATTCCGCAGAGGGGGCAAGGCAAGATCCTCACTTCCGGTGGTACGAACGCCTAGTAAAACCTTGGAACGGCCATTGGGTAAGCAGAGGAAGAGAATTAAAGATACATAATATATGGACAAGTAGAGTCGAATGATGGTGGTGTGAAGAAAATCATGACATAACAATAGACGATCGTGAAGGGCATAGAATGGAAATAGCTGCAATTATACGTATTGGTTTCCGTTAGGTTTGGTATTCCTCCAGTATCGGAATGAAACTAAACGAGCACTTTTACCCAATGAGATTACATCTTTGGACACCGTTAAGGCTCTCTTTGTGAGGTCCTTTCCTCGCCAATTGACTATGGAGTATCTGGATGCCATGAATGTGAAAATTTATATTCATGACAGTGCTAAGGACATGTTCTATGAGCTGGAAGACCTCAGGTATTATTAATGAATATGAATGGCAGTATCGTTTTACGCATACCAAATGTCTCAACTGTAGACTCCATTCCTATGCCAACACTTATTATCAGTGGGCAAATAACATTGATTTTAAACCATTGTGTTCCTCTTCCCGTAGGGATATCCGTGACAGATCAGTATTAAGACTTTTTGAGCCACATGTCAATGGCAATGGTGCTGTTCCAAACTGGGATCAAGACCAATCTTACTTTAGCGAACCGGAATTCGACTCTGAATACCAACATCAACACATTCATAGGACTAAGGTCTGAAGGGCTCAACCTCTTATTTTTTTGCAATTTATGAACGTGCAATAATAAATTGCACACCTTTCCAGGGAAGCAAGACTCCGCCATTTATGACCTATAGTTACCCAGTTGGTGCTACACTTCCAAGGATGGGGAATAGACCTTTCTCGCCAGCTCCAATCGCACTTAAACCAGCAGGTAATGTGGTTACCGTGAAATTGGTCAATTCGGTGTTGAGAGCATTAAATTGCACAATTTTACAACAATTGATTGATTGCAGTCACTGGGGAGTCCTTATACGGGACAAGAAGCGGAGGTACTACTCCCGAGGTTCGTGGTGCTTTTCCTATGTCTCCTGCATCCACCTATGCCGGATCAGATCTGAGGCGCAACATTTACTCAGGCATGACTTTTGATTAAAACTGTAGGTATAGTTGAAATAACATCCATGTTTGGTACTTCCAGATCCTACATACGTCTCATCACCAGAGAGACGATATGCAGAAGATCCTTACTACGCACATTTCCCTGCAAGACCAGGTGCAGTAACACCTCTCGTAATTGATGAGGAGCGATTCCGAATGGAACAACTTGGAAATCATCGTGTTTGTCTCAGCTATGAAGAAACTCAGAAGGTTTGTTCTCCTTGCTTGACTATAAGACTTTTATTGGTCTGGCAATTTATTACTTTTATTGTGAAACTTCTTTGGATGCCATGATGAAACAACGCACTTTCTCTTTTCCAGTTGGAGCCTCTCTTGCACCAATATCTGCAACCACTGGTGTATCAAGTAGTGCAGAAGGCCCTGGTCCAACCTGCCGTAGTTCCTCAAATTCCAACTCCAACAAGACTGTCCAATGCTTCACCGTTACCAAGAACTATCTTACCCGTTGGTGCTACCAATCAAAACTCGTATCGTGATTATATACCTACGCGAGACTATAGAGGTAAGCAGGAGTCATAATTACTTTTCACTTGGTGCAGGCAGAGTTTCATCATCACATATTTATGACGTCTTATATCTTCGGGGCTGCTTTCACCAAAAATAGTCTCATCATGTAAAAATGCTTCTTCCGTTTTTTCTGCAGATGATATCGATAAGCAATCTAGTTCAAGCTCTGCTTCCTTACAAGGTAAATAGCTACAGCTTATAATCTGTCTGTCTGGGTACAACTTTAGTATTGAATATAGAGATTCTATCCTTCCTCTTTACTTTCCTTCTCTTTCCCCTAGAGATGCCAATAGAAAGTTGTATGTTGCTATGTAGTCTAATGTGGTGTACTTGGGAACATGTTTATGAAACTCAAAATATTATACTCTATTAATTGTGCTACAGATGACCCTGTTCGACCTAGTGCAGAAAATCATATTCCTTCCAATATTGCTATTCATTCGAAAGCTCCCAAATTTGGCAAAGGTAGGTGCTGCTTAATATAATGAATGAAGTCTTAAAAATGTAGTGCTGGGCTGCTCGTTTGTGGCAGGCACATTTTGTTTCATTTGGTCGCAATAATAAGAACTTAGGTTTGTACTTTGCTTTATTTTAGTTTCTTTGAGAAAATGAAATTAGTTTGCCTAAATGGCATTGATGTTAAAGCAGGCTCGTTACTTGTGACTACAATAAGGCCCTATTTATTGTTCTATGTGCAGAGAAGTCCGTGTCATTTAGTGATGATCCCCCTGAGCATGGAAAGCAGCATTCTCCTTCCCAGTTCTCAGGTTGTTACCGAATACGTCTAAAATGCATTGTTTGACTAATACGTATTTCCAAATCCATTTACTTTTCCCTCACAATTAACTGTTTCTGTGTGTCTATATCTTTTGGGGCTTCTTTTTTCTTTCACTGCAGCGGAAAAGCCAACAAAGCCAGCAATCAAATCCACTACTTTGCCTCGAATGTCTCAGGGTATTCATCATTCATTCTTTATACATATTTTTATTGTGTGATTGCTACAACCACAACGCAATAAATAATATAACCCCATATTTCAATCTGCCAAATTCTCTAAGGAAGAAATCAATTCTCCTTCTTCTGCTCTAGATCGAGTGCTCAAAGCCGTTCCTGGGGCGGCCACAGGTGTGCCAAAACAGACAGCCAATACCGTTCCAATTCCTCTTCAAGCAGTACAAGCTCAACCAGTAGCAGCATACGAAAGACAATATTATCCAGGTCCAAGAGGAGGTTAGTGAATAATGACACAATTTGTACCAGAACCACCCAATCCATTTGCATGTGATGGTGGGAGGTAGAGAAAGTTCTACATGTATTGATTATGCTCATTTTCAGGCGAACTAGGTCTCAGCCCAGAAATGTTTAACCAGTTAAGAAATTTACAAAAGAAAGCACGGGAGCTGAAGAGTGACATACGTATTCTCCGGCGAAGTGTCCAAACCCAAGCTCATTCTGTTAGAGAGACAATCAAAGATACATTTTTACGGTTTAAGTAAGTCTTATTGTATTTTACGACAGACCATTAAGAAACTTTCTACAACGTATAAAAGAGGACCGTGTGTACTAAAGTAGAATGAATGTGTGTCGTAATTTTCTAGAGTTGTAGCTATGGCTGGGAATGAGTGTTGGATGCAAGGGGATCCAGAGAAAGGAAAAATTCACCGAGAGAAAGAATACTACAAACAAGAAATGCTAAAGCTAAATTCTGACTTGGAGTAAGTGTGTCTCATGAGATACCCCTAACAACGTCGTAATGGATGATTACCTGCGTACTTAACTTACAGAGAGCTGGAAGTTACCGTTGAGGATTTGCGAAGCCATGTTATCAACAAGAGAACTCGAGTGAATATGTCGGATGTGGAGAATATGGCACTTGTCCTTAGCAAAGCGAGGTAAAACCTTAGTTTTTATGCATAAAAACTTAGAAAGTGGGTCTGATACTGTGCCTTCTTTTCGTTGTACAGTAAATCAGTGGCTGATCTAAAGGCACGATTTCCTTCCTTGCAAGAAAGTGTGAAGGGAATGCTAACCAACGAAATGGATTCAATGATGACGGAGGAAAGGTTTTTGAAGGAGGTAGCAA
>JAQIWU010001265.1:0-17676 GCA_034696445.1 Isotomiella minor
CAAGTCAACAGGTATGGGGCAATATACAATAATAACGACATTAATGTAATAATAAATAAATATATCCAAGTGGGCCACTCACAATCAAGCCATTATTTTGCATCAAGTATTTTTTGAAGGAAGGATGAGTATATTTTACGATGGAATCGGAATACGATCAATGCACCACATTATTGATTCCTTCTTGATTTATTATTATTACAGTCTTTTCAATTCCACTCATCATCATCATGTCTTAATGATGCGTGTATGTACTTGTGTGGAAAATGATCACTTGCACAAAAGTAGTGAAGATGAGGGAGGACGATGCAGTTGTGAATTGCTTATTTAAAATCTTGCATTATTATTTTTCAAGTATGCGTCTACGCTTTTTCATGATCTCAATTTATTTGCAAACAAAAAATAGCAATGCTAACACCTGGATTCTTTGTGACAGTCAATGGGATATTTGATTGCGAAAACACACGCCTTAATGAGACGTGATTATTAGGACGGTGTGTGTCTCACTTGGATTAGTAACGCCATCATTTAAATGCTTTAATTAGGACTCATGAGGTTCATAATTTCTCCCCTAGCGCCTTACCCTTGAAGTGACTGTCTTACATTGCTAATTTTCCATCAGTTGTGGGGGCAGATGTTATAGTTTCAGTTTGTTCGACAGATGGGTGGCTTCATCTAAACAAATGGCAAAAATTTGGCACTTCGAGAATAGCCATAGCGACACAGGTCGCTGAATTCTATCAATGAATTTTCAGGATGCATGGGCCACTGGGCATCTGCTTAAAAATGCTGCTACACAAGCACAAAATATTTAACTCGGTGTTGGTAGTCTCTGCCTGCACATTATTGTTGCACTCGCTCATGTCCAGATTTATATTCGTTGGAAGGAGAATAATGTCATTTTGTGCTTAACATTAAATTACCATGTCCAACACGCTTAAAACAATACCTTTGGTTGAAATTGTGTTGAATGCGAATGTGGCTTTTGCTTCACAAATCCACGTTTCTCAATTGCCTTTCTAAACCTCGAAATAATTAATGATGCCATTTCATTAGATCCTATGCGCTCCAATACACGATTTGCTAAAACTCGCCCCGTTGATGAGGACCATTTTATTTTTAGTCAAATAAATGGACTTCTAATGTGGCTGGCGGAGTGGAATGACATACAGAATCAGGAGTGAGGGTATGGAGTTGGTTAAATATTTTTGTGTGTGTGGATGTGGACGGAAGGAAGTGACTGACTGAATGACTATGTCACCGGAAGTACGCTTCACTGCACACAATATTATTATTCTTCATTTTATGGACCTATTTTCATACCTTAATTATTGTTGAGCAATTGATGTAGATACAGGCCCTGCCTGTGTGTGTGTGTGTGTTTGAATGGAAATGCAAAGCTTCATTTTTGTGGAAGTCCACAGATCAAAATCAGAATGCAATCGACCATAGTAATAACATTATTTAAGTCGATTTTTGTCACTGCTCTTCTGGTGTCAGGGACATCATTAATTGTACTCATCAACAACGAACTCAATGGTATGTCTGAGTTCTGCTACAGTCATGCTACAGCCATTGTCATCCCAGTGCCAAAGCCAAGCATGGTCTTAGCTTACCCCAAAAATCATCTCTTCCTTCTTCGCAATAGCCACGTTCCTTATCTAAGTACCCATCAGTGCTAGCGTATAGTAACCCTGTGGCAAGGTTGTTGTTTGGACTTCAAGTGAATACGTGTAATTTATTATTTTTAAGGTGACCATTATTGTTTGTTTTGTTATTAACAAACAAAACATTGCATTGTTACCTTTTTTCATCAAGCCTAATTCCGTTTTGTCTGTTCCTTTTGTTGTTGCAGATCTATCTATGTTTGGAGTGCAATGCATTTTCTTCTCCACGGTTCACCAACCAGATTGAATGAAGGACAGTAATCGACAAATTTGTGCAGCAGCAGAACGTTTGAAAAACTTTGAATTATGGAGAGCTATAGCAGGGTTCGCTCCGTCAAGCTTCGTCGACCTGGACCAGACGCCCCTTTTGGGTTTTCCGTCAGAGGTGGTCATGAGCATGGGACAGGGATTTTTGTCTCCTTCGTGGACCCTCGATCTATCGCCTTCAAACAAGGATTAAAGGTATAGTTTTTTTAATAAATGATTTTCTATTTTGGTAACGACTGAGACTCTCATGCATAGAAGAATGAGGCTAAATAAAACTTGCCATTTAATTTAATTTAATGTCCAAAGGTTATTAGATTGCATTACATGTAAAAGTGTTGGTGCATTTATTTAGTAGAGTAGAAAAGTAGAGTAGAGCTAGTTTATATGCTTTGTACTGACGTCCAAAAATTGTAGGTTATCAAAACTTATCATTATCTTTCATTTTTTATTTTTAAAAAAGTGATCCTGGTTTTTAAAATAACGTGCATACCCACGCAGGGTTCACTTTTTTATGATGGTGGAGGAATTTGCCAAAAAATAAACTCTCATGAAATGAAATGAAAAATTTACTCTTGCCTCACGAGTCGGAAAGTAAAGTGACTGCTTGCACTTGTACGTTCCTTCACTCTCTCTCACTTCCTTTTCTTTTTCTTTATGAGGGTTGTAAAAAGAAGAAGATGCTAAAATAATAAATAGTTGCAGATAATGATAAAAAGATGATGATGAGTTGCCTGCTTAAACGTGCATATTAAATCTGACCGTTTTCTTCATTTTAGGTTGGAGACCAAATTTTGAGGGTGAGCGGATTCCCCGTCTCTGCCGCTGTTCATCACGAATGCCTCTCCCTTATGCGGGTTCGCCCGTCCCTTCATCTCAAAGTCAGAAGTGTGGGAATGTTACCAGTTAAAGAGTGAGTCTATTTCAAAAAACCAAATGTCGACATTGTAAACGAGTTTGGTCATTGTCAACTGTTATTATTATTAGACGGACGGGTGACCCTCTAACATGGAAGTTGGTGGAGGAACAACCCACTCTGGAGTTGGTTGGTGGGAGGGGAGGAGGTTCTCGTCTGTCCGACACGTCTTCACACTCACAGCCTGACCCACAAAATCCTACAGAGGCTAAGGTCTACATCCATATCACTGGCAATGGAGGACTTGGCTGTTGGTAGGTTTACATAAGGATCCTTAGGACTCTGCGTATAAGCATGCTAACTTGGATTTCGGTGTAAATTGCAGCATATGCAAAGGTCCTCCCGAACGACCTGGGATTTTTGTACAATCCACCAAATCAAACGGCGTGGCAAGGGAGGCGGGGCTAAGGCCAGGGGACCAAATCCTATCCTGCAATGGACACTCTTTTCTTCACATTCCCTTCGCCGAGGTATGTCATTAGTAAATACCTCAGTTTTGCATTCAATTCGTGACTTGATTGATACCAAACAGGCTGTGCACTACCTGAAGAACAGTCAGCAGCTGAAGCTACGGGTATTAAAGGGAGCTGCGACAGACCTATTTCCAGGAGAGTCGAGTGGTTACAATTCTTCTGCGTCTAGTCTGAACGGAGACTTATCCCCACATGAGCATGACTCTTCATCCTCCCATGGGTCTGCGACCTCCGTCCGTCGACCCAATAATCTAGCCAGTGTGACAGAAGAGCTCTCGAACAGCAAGAACAAGCACCACCCAAAGACTGAGGGCGGAGGAGAGAGTAAGGGTAAACAAGTTCCATTGGACCGCAGGATGGAATGGGATGAAGTGGAGCAAGTGTGGCGAAGCGCGGAGAGAGAGACGATTGTCATCGAGGTCAGAGGGGCAGAGCACCACATTGTCGGCGGAACTTCCACCATGAGCAGTACCACCACCAGCAACGGAACAACCACTCACACTCTGGCTGAGGAGGAACAAAGGCTCGCGGAGACACAGAGACAATTGGATGAGACCAAGCAGAGGTTGCTTCAAGAGGCCATAAGACTGGAAGATGAGAGGAGAAAGTTGGAAGAGGAAAAAAGAGCGTTGCACAATCTCACACTTGTGACGACAACCAACAACAGCAGCGGGGCTAACTTCACCTCACACGGTGAAAGTGGAGGGGGTCCTGAGGTTACTGATGGTGGAAAAGGAGGACATCAGGGTTTGGCAGGGGCATTGCACCTAGAAATTCTTAAAAGACACGAAAGAAGGGAAAGTTCCGGTGTTGTTAGTGGCAGTGGGAAGGAGGATGAGCGACCAAAACCAGGAACGGTGGAACAGAAACGGTCGCTTTTCAACAGCCAAATTAATCAGGAGACTCGGCAACAGCATGAACAAGTAAGGATTTTAATTTCAGTTATAGCAAATCCTAATTACCCCATTCATTCTTCTTGCCCTTAGTTAATCGAAGAGTTTAAAAGGGCACATCGGAAAATGTTTGCACACACTTTGGAGGAAGATGCTGCTACCAGTGGAAAGGATGGAGCAACGGTAAGAGCGAATAAGGATTGGTTATCCGTCACTTCCGCCCTTTGAGTACATATCTGTCTTGTAGAGTTTTGTTTTGTCCATATCGTTTGTCTATGTTTGTTTCTTTGTAAAATGCATATGCATGCCCTGAGTAACGCCTTTGAAAGTGTAGCATAGTTGTTTTCACTCACCCCCGCACAGTATTGAAAAAATGCATGTGTCCTTCGTCACCAACATAACATCATCACCATCAGTCTGACTTTGATGTGTCGTATGAATGATGCAGGACAGCGCACCCGTCGTGTCCGCGCCGGCCTTGTTGATAAGGAAGCGACGCGTGCAGAAGGCAATGGATCACGAGAGGCAAATGGTGGCACAGAGGGTTGTGGGGATTGTGCGTCAACGGCAGTTTCGGATTGAACGACAACACCAAGAGTGTGCGGAGACGGAAAGGGAAATTAGAAGCAAGTCGCCTCCTCCTCCCCCGCCCCCTCCACCCCCAGTAAATACACTACCATACTACTAACATTGCTTATCGCACGTGGTGGTATCTAAAAGTTATACTCACACACTTACAATTAGACACACCGTACTGTAGACCATTCATGATGATGACTCCATGACTGCTGTAAATGTTGCTTTGTCAAACGTACTTATGTGCACCTTTGTCTCCCTTCACCCCAGACCGTCGTGACTTTTTTTAATACCTGACTTGTCATACTGCACCGCACTGTCTACTGTAAAGCTTTCTCAATGGTCGCTTCTGCCAATCAATATCAAGTCTTTATGTTTTGTTTCTAAGATGCCAAACGCGGTTGGACCTCTGTACACGCAGAAGAATTCGAAACCTTCTGCTGTGAAGAAAATGGCGTCCATCCCCATCAACACCACCACCACAACAAAACTCCAAACTTCCGCCGCACTCCAAGTCCAGACGAAGAAGGTTATTATTGAAGAGAGACCAAAGCCAGGTCAGCTTCAGCAGGCGGGGGTGGGGAGTTATCCACAGAGTAGGGGGAAGGGTCCTCCTCCACCCCCTCCCACCGTTCCAGCAAGAAGTAATGGAAACCTCACCAATGACCACAATAAGCCAGCAGCAAAGACTGAACCAGAAGTAAGTCTCCGCATGGGGGAAGGTCTTTGAGTGATTATTATCAGAGTACACTCATTATCTATTTTCCATTGCAGCGATCGGGTGTAGCAGGAGAGCGTAGACCAGAGTCTCCAAGCCCTGATTATTCTAACACACCGTCCCCAACTGCCCCAAGAGCAAGAACTGGACGCATGGGTGTGGACATGCAGAGTTTGGAGTCTTTTAAGCTAAAAGACCCTCCTCCCCGGTCGCCAAAGAAACCTCCTCCTGTCTATTTTTCCCACAACAACCCTCAAATTATTCAGGTAAGCCCATTTCTACTATTACTAATGGGAAGCATATTCACCATGTCGTGTCCTTCCAAATTTCAGAGCGGAAGGCTCGCAGGGTACAAATGTGGAACGGAGCTATTGGACCCCAGTAATTGTAGCAATGATGTCCTCAACAGCCATACTACCAATACAAATAACAACAACAATGGTCCTGTCAACAACATGAGAAATTCGACAGGGATTACAAGTACAAATGGGAATGGACATACAAACGGGGGCATTTTGAAATTTCACCAGGCTCCTTCCTCTGCTTCGCCTAAAACAATATCCTTCGACTAATGCACATTTGCATCTGCATTTGCCTTAAGATTTATTCCACAACTTTTTTTCCGATCAACAACATCTTAAAATGCAATTCGATGAAAGATGTGTCAATTCAATATACAAGAAAGCACGATAGCGGAGCAGCGTTAATTGTTTGTGGTAGTTTTTTATTCTCTCTATAATTTATATACAAAAATAAAAAGTAAGGCTTTCTATCACGTCGTGACAATATAATTTGATATGTAACAAATAATTATTGCGCATGTCACCATCATCTCGTGTCATGTCATGGATTTGGCTTGCTCCCTCTCATTCTGTCATTATTATGGCACCCTTTGCGGTTTGCATAATATTCAACAAAAATTAGTTTGCTTCTATTTCTGGTTTTTGTAACGTAACATTATCGACAACCATTAATTGAATTCTCTTGCGTAAAAAAGTTGTCCAGTCTTTTGGCACCTTTGTGACTACCACTTCATTGGAATAACAGTTTGTCTCTCTTTAGCAGTTTTTGGGCGTTGATTGGATATTGGACACTTATGTAATTTTATGGGCATTATTGTGCTACTGACTATCGTGTTTCTATGCCGAACTGGTTTTTGTATGAGACTCTAGCTTTGCCAGGGCAGGGACCAACTCTGGTTCTTCTGGTTTCAGGTCGGGGTCATCGCTGTCCGTGTGTTCATCTTGAGGCTCTGCGGGTGTCTCAGGGGTAGACGGGCCAATTGTTATTCGGAAATTGGGCTCTGACTTGTCTTCCTTACTTTCTTGTGCTGAAGAGTCTTCTCCTCCCCGATTTCTACCGAAACGGAACAAGTTTGCAAGTGAAAACCTCCTTCCGCTTGAGACACTGCCACTGCTTCCTCCGGTCCCTTGAGTGAATGGGGCAAGGATCCCGTTCAACAAGTTCAGTTGGGAATTTATTATCGTTTGGGCCAACTTTTCATAAAATGAAAAAAAAAAAAATGAGTCTACAACTTCGCAACCATCGCATCAATTTGTTAGGTCGTCAATCAAGCAAAGCACGGAACAAGAAATATGGTTAGTCGGTTGGGATTAGTATGCCACGACGACGATGGGGGTAAAGTGAATAATTACAGACACCTGTCAATATCTGATTGATGTTAGATTTATTGTTAGTCAATGCTTATCATATCGCATCACATCACGTCAAGTCATGCCAATTCAAATCAAATCAATCACGCAACATAAAATAACAACACAACACAAAAAGTAAAAAATTAAGGACACAAAAGAGGAAGCATTCATTAACACGCGCAGTTACAGGGATATGCACTACGTTCCGTTACGTTATGTTACGTGTTGATAAACTCTAGAAATATCAATGACTAGGCTAGGCTATGTGTTGTCGTAGTAAAGCCATAGGAAGAAGAATATATGTAAGTTCAGGAAACCAGTTAATTTAATTCGCAGGTTTCAACTTTTTGCAGTTAAAAAAATGCCATTCTTGCATCCCATATGTAATTTTGCATTGCGAAAATTTGCATGCACGCTGAAAAAAGAACAAAGTTTAAAAAAAACTATGAACAAAACTCGGGCACACACAAAACATAATAAAAAAAACATGCACGCACAAGCATACAGAATCTCAATGAATGAAGAATGTCCACGCTCCTTACAATATGATATAATATGGTAATTACAATTTAGTCAGTTGCAAAACGATTAGGGAAAAAATGACTACTATTATTATTATTGTTATACGTATGTTTTGAAGGGTTGACGAGTTGGAAACTGTTGAGAAATACTAGGAAAATGCTACTTCAAAAAGGCCTAAAAAATAAAATGGAGTATAAAAAATAATCACATATATCATTTCATCGCACGCTTCCATTTCCATCAAATCAAGGCATGCAAGGAATTGAGGACACTGAGTTGCATCTTCTTAAGGACATAATTTAATACGACTAGATTAAAATTTAAGTCAGGCTCCGGTTCCACGCTTTGTTAGTTATCGTAAAGCATAGACTGACATACCAGTGTTATTATAAAACTTAGGACAGGAGGAATTAGTAGGTTTACTAGTCTATAACTATTAGTAAGATGGATTGCCATTAGTTAGCGTTAGTTAGTTTATTAGTAGTTAAATAGAAGTCTTTTTAAGTTTTGACTCAGCCTCTACATTTCCATATCCTCCGAGCGTGTTGTCTGTACCACGTCCAAAAGTGTTCAAGCCTAATCCATTTGCTCCATTAAAGAGTGCTGAAAAGGTGTTGGTCACTGTTTGCGCCAATTGGCTAGCGAAGTTCACAGCAGACTGAAAAAATCAAAGGCGAATTAATTTTTGCAAGACTTTGGCCAGATATTTTGTAACCCAGAATAGAAACTATATAAACTACTCCAAGAGAGCGAGAAGAAAGGGAATGGAATCCAAAAGTTTAAGTTAGTATACCTTTCTTCGACATGTAAAGGTCCAGGCGTCCGTCCAGGGTCCAATCAGTAGATGTTAGTTATCGTCATTTTTGTAGGTTGCTTTAGGTAGTAACGTACCTGTCATCTCATCTCAACTTTGCCCATTTATCAATTCAACGTTCATTTTGTTGTTTTTTTTGTGGAAAGGGAAAGTACTAATTATGATGTGAAAAACGTCACAGGTTTAAAAAGTATGTAGTGTGTTTGGTTGTATTGCGTTGTATTTTATTCATTTTCATAAAAACTGGTCATCTTTTCACTTCCCTTGAAATGTAAATAAAAAGCTAATAACAAATGCGTCAAGAAGTGAAGACAAGGTTGATAGTGCCCTACCGCTACTGTAATAGAGGGAAAGTAAAGGTACTCTTACGATTATTATTAGTATTATTAATATCAAGTCATGTTTGTAATGTAAAGTAAAAAATCTAATCATCAACAATCAATCAAATCGAGTCATGATGGCAGTTGTGTAGTAATTTGCCTACTGTATTCCTAAACAACACACTTCTCGTGAAGTACTTCTCAATTCTACTTCTACATCTATAACTTAATGGTAACCATTGAAAAATAACTTCATCTACGCAATAAAACACAAGACTGAAAGAATTGGGTAGAAAAATACGGAAAACTTGGTTTTTTTAGTATAAAAATAATATATCCAAAGCAAACTTGGGGTAAGAAGAGAAAGGCTTCTTTTTCCTCATTTGTATGCTTTGTTCTACTGACAATGAGTGGAGAAAGGCGAGCCATTTCTGTAAGTACACATTTGGCTAACAAAGGCGTCAACCCTACGGTATGGTAGTCATCGTATAATTTGTTTTGCTTGGTAGCTTGGAACTCTGAATGACTGGACTGATTATGAATTGACTCATACTCAAAATTTCAATTATGTTGGACTGCAAAACTTTCTGCAGCCTCTAAATTTCTTCTATGTAGGCTAAAAATTTATGCATATCCTCCAATTCCACCATTGACCCCAGCTGCCACCCCGCTTGCAGCATTGGCCTTGGCTGCTGCCGCATTAGCAGCAAAACTTCCAAAGGAATTGGCAACAGCCGCACCCACCTGTGTCACCGCACCAAAGATTCGTGCTTTGGCAGCCAACACATCACCTGCGGTTCGCGTCACTGAGGCCAAAACTGGAGGGGCAGACTGCACCACTGCTCCAACAATTTGGCCCTTGGCGTTCAACAAGCTGAGCAGAGTTGACACGGTTCCCTACAAGAAGGAAGAAAGATGGATTTCAGCAATTTTAAAAGGAGTTTGTTCGCCGTGACATGCATGCATCATTGAATTTCCAATTAAATATTGAGAGGTATTAGCCAAAGTACAAACTATAAATAATACTTTAGTGGACTGTACATACTTGGAGTATGTTGGCGGCGACACTCACGAGGCTGTTGAGCAATTGGGTTCCAAAATTGACAGTGTTTGCAGCTGCCTGAGAAAAGACGTTTATAAAATTTGCTGGCCCACCATCACCCACTGGTCCCTGTAGCCAAAGTCAAAGAAGCAATGCAATTGGTCAATCACTTGATTAATATTGTTATTAATGTTTTAAAATTATAATGCCGTCATCTCCTCAATTTTGCGTGTGTATGGAAGCATTAGTTTACGTTTGCACGTACGTATGCAGGCACCCCGTATCCAGAGTCCCTCTCATTTCTCAAAACGGCTTCATCCGTCGAAGATGCATCTGCAACCAACCCCTTCGCCCCCTTGTTCAAGGTTGATGCCACAGTCTGGTAAAGCACACATGCAAAACACATATTCAGAAAATTAGTAAGGGTTATTGTATCATCATTGCGGAAAAAGATGGGTGTTAGTGTCGTGAGTGAGTTGTGTTAGAATTAGTGGTAGTTATCGGTTTGAGCTCAATCATTTTTTCTGTCGACTCAAGAAGAGACAAAAAGTCATCTTTGGATACTTTTACTTTCACTTATTTGTGCATGATTTGATGATGGTTGTTGTTGGTGTGTTGTGCACAAAGAAGTGAAGTAAAGGTATTTGGGTGTGAGTGGAGGAATGTTTGAGAGTGGGGAAAGTGAGACGTGCTGGGAAAAGTTGGAGGAGTCCCATCTCCCTGTCGTCAGTATTATCATCCAGTAGTCCTTCTTTTGTAGGTATTTGTCCCTTTTGTGAAAGTAGAATTGGGCTTTAAAAATGCCTTTCTGGTTCTCCCATGCGCCCGTCCGTCCCTTCATTCCTTCAATTTTATTTGACAAGATAATAAGTTGTGTTACCTCATCAGGTCCGTCGACTTGTTGTTAGTGGGTACGGGTAAATGTGTCAGTCAGTAGTGTAATAATTGTTTTTTTTATCAAGTGTATTACAAATGGTCACCTCAAGGGCTTTCACAATTTTCTCCATGTCCAGCAACTTTGCTGGTGTGCTTTGTTCCACAGTGGCTGCAGCTGTGACGCTGTCATCCTTCCTCCTCTGGGGGAAAATGGAGGATGCAGCTACGTCATTGTCTACCAACGCGTCAGCCCTCGGAGACGCGATGGACGATGGTTTCACTGCCTCCTGTAATTGGACTTGGCTCTCTTGTACTTCCTGAAGGAGTTTTAACATGTCCAAATAAACCTGTCGGGGATTCGAATGGATATGGAAATGTGAATCAACCGTGCTCAGGTATACATTTTTGTATGTAAAAGTAAAAAGTAGGCATTTTGTCATGTGGTAAAGGAGGAATGGGTGCGTGGGAAAATTTCTGATATCATACAGTTTCAAAGGTGCAGTATCGTTTCCTTCAAGTCAGAATCAAAATCAATATAGCGTTTGATAATTTCGTACGTTGCGTAGGTACGGTAACAAGTCAAGTACTTTTGAAAGACTGTTTGAACCAGCCAAGAGTGTTTTTTGAGTGACTCGAAGTGATTCCTGTGTTGCGCAAGAGTGTAGGGGTTAATTGGTTGGTTTGAGTCAGAAATAGAGAGATTGCAGATCCAACGGTATTAAATACTGCTTTTGTCTTACGTACGCAAGTAATAATAATTACATAAGTAAAGAAAGTGAAGTTATTAAGTGGAAGGAAGTTGGCATCACTACATTTATGGGGCGGGCGGAAGGAAGCGAAAATAAAATAGAGTAAAGTTAGTACACGAGCTGATGTCTGCAAACGTTAAGTTAAGTACGTGTTAACCCCCATAAAAGCAAAGCCAAGTATGACGAATTAGTTTTTATAATTCATCAACAAGTCTTTTAGACTTGCCCTGAGCGGCCTCATGTGTGCCTATTACCGAAATTTCAAAGCTTTTTGTCATGGTGACACCGACGCTCACCTCCCTCTAATTTGGACATGGACCATTGATTTAGACTTTTAACATTTGTTCCCTTTTTCACCCTTAAGGGCCTTTGGATGACCGAATTGGGGAAATTCAATTTGACCAATGTTCAAAATTATGGAAACTGTGACGATTCAAATATATTATCTAGTTGCATGGTTTTAAATAAAACAAAATAATTTAGCTCAAAGAATGCCAAAAAAATAAATCTGAATCCTTAAAAAATAAAATAAGCTTCTCACAAAGCGTGACTATCTTCGTCATCACAAAAAAATACGTTGGCTTGAGCTTACTGGTTGGGGTAAGGTGAGAGGTTTAACGTTTTTTTTGTTTGTAGTAAAAAAAACCATGAATGCTTGCTGATCTGCTCAAGCTTTGAATTTAATTTATCTTCATTTTTAAACTCTGGTCTTCATTACATACAAAAGGCATTTAGTTTGGTTTAGTTTCTTCACGCAAGGTATTTAAATTTTATTCAACAATTAAGTTAAAACGAATCTATGCACTGTTTGGAGAGAGAAAGGAAAAGTAATTCACAAAGTGTGACTGACCTTGGACTCCTCCCCTTTGTTGTGACTTGACGGTGCAAGAGAATCGCCATTATTATGCTCTACGTCTGCTGATGATGATAAAGATGTGTCTTCGGGTACTGGATGGGCGACAACAATGGCATTCCTCCAACAGCACCCCACCAACACCAACAATAGGTTTGCTTTGAAATTCATTCTGCCTGCAGAAAAAAATAGAAAAATAAAACAAAAGACAATTAAGTAAAAAGTTTAGACTAAATTTTCAAGAAGGCGTTCATTTGCTACACTGAACAGAGAGCAAAGTAAAGAGAATTTGTATAGAATGTGTGTAAAAGCCACAAACGTGATGTAATTAACTTGTTAAGTGTCTGCTCTGCATTGTCTCGTTGTTAAACATCTTGCATTATTTGTTTAAAGTATCAGTCTCATCCACATGAAAAAAAACCGACACGGCAATGATTGAGGGGACGATTGAGATTTAGAAAGGACCCTCAATTCTACAGGATTGTGGTTCACTTGAAATGACTAGATGACCCTCATTACTTAATTACATAAGGCCATCTCATGTGCATGTATGTCTGACTTTACATTTTGTGTCGTTTTTGAGGATTTTTCTATTTTTTTTGGAGCAATGCGGAAAAAGGGTAGAAGCAATGAGTGAGTCAATAATGTACTTTCACTTTCTCTCATTGCTTCCATCCTCATCGTCATCAAAAGTAAGGTAAAAAGGTTGAGTTGCTTGTTTTTAGTTAGATAGTTAGTGGTCAAGGTGATTAGGTTGGTTTTGATTGGATGGATACGACCACCTAGAACCAGTTTATTGCATTGATCCACATTATCTTCTTTTTCTTCTTCGGTGACATAATTCACTTTCACTTTCAAGTGCAAACACACACACACATTTATCAAACTAGAATCAATGGCATCACATCTCTACATCTCGCTTCATTGCATTTCATTTTTTTGAATGAATGAATGGTCCTGTCTGTCCATCTAATCTTAACATGAGTGTACATCACACTGACCTGGTGCATCAAGTACACGGCTAGATTTTGATGCCATAGGTGACTTGAGCTACCATTAATTGCGTAACAAGTAGGGCATCAAATCAAGTTGTTGGTTAATATGTTATAATATGCTTTGCCGTTTGCCTCTTCTCTTTTACGCATTATAATTGTACAAGTCTCCTTTATGAGATTCCTCTTATGTACCAAAAAAATACAAATTATTGCCCACCACGACAATGATCTGCAACGACTAGATTGTCTTCTTTACTCCTGCCTTGTTGTGTTGATGACTAACCTCAATTTCTTATGAAATTTCTAGCCTTTCGCAAACCCAACGTAAATTGAATAAATGAAGCCAAGTGCAAATGTAAGGAAAAAAATATTTCAAGTGTCTTTCAAATTGTCATTGTTTTTTCTTTGCTCAAGGGAAATGAGTAATTAATGCTCTTCATCCTTGAGCTTAAAGGGTGAGCATCAACTCATCCCCCACCCAACCATACCATATCTAATTCGTAACTTTGAATCCGACTGACTTACCTGGAGTATTGACGGTTTGCAAATTTGCTCCTCCAAAATTAAGGGTACTTATCCAAGATCCGAACCCGGCATACACACGCAACTTAATTGAACCACCACAAAACTAGAGCCGAAAACGCCTTTCGAAGGGTTGGAGATTGTATCATAAGAACTTGGGTTTATTTAATGCAATATTTCTTCTTAATAACAATTATGTTGCGATGGACATTGCCTCACTGTCAAACTTGAGTGCACTTAATTAAGAACGTTCTTTTCCTTTCTGCTTTTGTTCTTGAAGACTGTTTCTGCGTCAAAGGGCGGAAGGGAACTGACGCTTTGAAAGTAAGAGTGGCCAAAGCCAAGCCAAGCCAAGGGCCACATTAAATTTAAAAGTCGGCATTGGTTCACTCATATGTAAGTACCAACTACTCTATATGAACCCTTCAGCCAGCGCATCGCACAGAAACAGAAACCACGTATACAGCCCTCAACAATTTAAAAGGGTGCAATATTATCATTAGGCTGGGCACTGCTATTATAAATAAGATAAAATATGGCGTTCCTCGTTGACGTAATTCAGCGTAAAATGTAACTTAACGCAACATAGCACATAATGGGATAATGCCACTTCACATAATATGTAATGATGATGAACGTATGGCTTTCAGCATCTTGATACAATGCAAACACATTTAGCCTCCAAGCGGACCTGTCAGTCAGACATTTCAATTGAGCAAATGAGCACACTTAACAATGCCAATTAATTTGACGTCTTAGGATCTTTGGGGCAGTCCCGGCTTTTCCGTCCCCTCAATCCCGGACTCAAAGGGTTGATTGGCATTTCTAAAGACATACGAACATGACGCAAGGATTACTCCTCCCCCTTCGGTCCTCACATGCCGGTCATCACCATTATTGTCTTGACTTCTTGTCGTCCTTCTTGCGTTTAATATGGGTGCATTTCATGCAATAATGCAATGCAAAAGTTTTGTGGCTGTGAGAGAATGCATATATATGCAGCAGGGCAGGCCCAGGTCACGTCATAGTTCGTAGTCAGTGCAGCAATCGTTGTAATTAATTACGTATTACCTGACTGAGTTCACACTCACTAAACTTGCATTAGAGTAGGACACACACGAGTTGCAAATACGGCACAATAATAATAAAAGCAAAAGTTTTCATCGTTCCTATCCTTCGTTCATAAGCCAGCAATTCCTTCTTAACTGAAGTCAACTTAATTGTGCAAAACCTGCACTGCACTGCATACTTTTTACCCCCAATAGTAATTATACCCCTCTCTCTCTCCTTCTCAAACGTATGGTTGGTAGAATAGATGTGCATGAGGTAAACCATTTTGCATTTTGAATTTATTATAACAGAGGAAAACCCTTTGTTTCCTTGGCCTCTTGTTTTTTCATTCGCATTGCATTATCTGAGGAAGAATAATAAATACTATCGTCTCACCACTGCTACTACTTTGACTTGCACCTTGCAACTTTTGCATTTTTCTTGGAAATGAAGCCCACAATTTCGTTGCTTGCCTGTGCTTTAAAAAAAGTAGGCATATTATTTCGTAAGATGCAAATAAATGCAATCAAAATAAAAATAGGGTTTCCTAGCATTTCTAAAAAAAGTGCATTTCTGCACACGTTCTAGAGCACAAAGCAATTATAAAAACGTCCAAAAAATGACGCAAAAAATTAAAGGAATAGAAAGCGAGCAGGAATTTCTTCCATGCAGAATACCTGTAGTTGCATCTAGTTATTATCTTCCATGAATGTTTGCTTCGACTGTGTGTGCATTATTGTGCAAGCCATGTATGACATGATGTTACCTGCTGAGAAAAAGGTGAGAACATGAGGAAATTAGTCCAAGATTTTGCACACCAGAGACTAATTAAAGATTGTGTTGGTTGAGGGAGAGAAGGATTTTGGAAGCTTCTTCCCATGAGACCAGCAGAATGTCTTATCCTCATACGTTCCATCTTCACCCCTCCAGCCTTCCTTCCTTTACGATGATGACGATGACGATGGAATGTTACATTTATATGCCCATAACCTTGCCTTCTCTGATTTGTTCTCCAAATAAATCCCATCAAAATCCAATGCACATTAAACCCAAGCATCAAAAGAAGACAAAGAGAATGCTCCCACCCGACAGACACCCCATGCACATATGCCCAACAATATTTGTTCATAGAATGGCAGATAATGATCATAGCTATCATTATTATGCTCATGAAAAAACTGCAGAGCCCCATAAAACACTCTTGTTTTATCTGCGATATCAGGTACAAGAAGCAAGAAGCTTGGGGTTCTGGAGGAGGTATATAAACGCATTTCCTCCTTGCCCCTCTTCAGTCTGCATCCAGTTTGTTGCAGTTTCTCCACTTCCCGTCCAAGCGATTGCACTACTTTTTTTACAAATTCCTCCAAAAATGAAAGGATTTGTGGCCCTTTTGGTAGTGGGACTAGTTGCAGGGGTCGCTGGACGACCTGCCGACATCCCAGGAGTCCCTAAAGAATTTCAAAACATCAACATTGAAAACTATCTCAGAGTAAATGTCGAAATAATATTGATTGATTGGGGCACATTGAAACGCTTGAATTCTGTTGCTTTTTTTTGTAGAATGCCAAAGCCGTACAGTTTCAACTCAAGTGTGTAATTTATGAAGGGCCCTGTGACACTATTGGGAAATATCTCAAGAAGAATATCCCCAGTTGGTTGGACACACAATGTGAAAACTGCGACGGGGAACAAAAGACGCAAGCAAGCAAGCTCATCAACTTTTTCCAAGAAAATTATTCAAAAGAGTGGGATGACGCCATCAAAAAGTATGGTAAAACCAAGTTTACTGACGAAGAAATTGCAAAGTTTGAGTCGGAATTGGGTAAGACGCTATGCAAAAATTACAGACATCATTTAATATCTTGATACTTTTAGGAGTTAAGATCAATCGAGACCCTAATGCCCCTACTCGAGCTCCAGGAACCAAGCCTGACCATAATAAACTTGCAGAGTTGGCAAAAGAATCCATCGCAGTGTTGAAAGCCACGAAGGAACCCATCATCCTCAAGAAAGATTCCTCCACCACAATTGTGTCCATCCCCACCGACTAATCCCAAGACCTCTTTTACTTTATTTAGTGACTACCACCAATGATAATTAATTAAAGGCAATCAAACATTTCTGTTCGTCAATTAATTGGATGTGCATAATCTTTATAACTCGTTGTGTAATAATGTAGGTGTTTAGCATTGTTTGTGTACCCTGTTTACATCTTATGGTTTTTTTGGTATCACATTTGCCTATGTCAGTTCAGTACGACTGCACACTCTAATAATCATTCTTTTTTTTAGATAAGCATTTGTAGCACATGCATTAATACCTCTTTCATGCTTTAATGGAGGGCGATTTTCTTTTGATTATTATTGGTTTGGCTTGGGTTCTACGTTTTTCTCTCACAGACTGATCAAATAATAAAATGAAATACAAAATAATTACTGAAACCCAGCGCATTTTCTTCCTTATGACCATTAAGATGACGTTCATACGTACGTATGAACTCTTATTAAATTGAGGCACATCCCATGGGGCTCTGCTGGCTTGGTACTAAAACTTGAAGAACAATTTGGGTATTAATTCAAATGGACTGCTTACCTACGCATAGGTCATGTTGCATACATTATGCAATAAAATCCAAATTTGTATGACTAACCAAATCAAGCACTTGCTCGTTTGCCAGTGACGATCATCGTAATAAAAGAAATTTCCTTAATTTGATTTGACTATCTTTGATAAAATTGTGGCTTGGCAATTCAATTAAACCACAGGAAGCT
>JAQIWU010001266.1:0-17675 GCA_034696445.1 Isotomiella minor
TTATTATCACATTACCCCTCAGGCGTTGGTCGTCGTCATACCTCCTTGCTTGTATACCAAAAAAACTGAGAGTAAATTGGCATTGGGGGGATTTAATGGGCAAGGATCCGTAGAATAATAAGATGTAATTTTACCTTCTTAATTGGGCTTTCTTTTAAATTGAGTTCGTTTACTTTTCTGAGACTTGGATTCAAATTTTGTCTTTTTATGATGTCGAGCAGAAAAGGTTACGAAAAGTAACGAATTGGAGTGAGAGCAACTCCAAAAATAATCAAGTTAGTTCATACAACGAGTAAAGAGAGAAATTAAAGCCAATTTGAATTACTTATTCGTGAGTGATTTAAATGGTCTTCACATCACAACTCATTATGATTACATCAAAGACCAAATGAAGCCTTCCTAATTTTCCCCCACTTCTGCATTCTGTACTTGTGATGAGAAATGCATCTTTACCGAAAATAATTACGCGTGGTTAATTTTCCCGACATTAATTTATTTCGTAGTCCACTTCAACATTTCCTAAAACTCTCTCTCTCTCTTTCACTTGTTCGAACTGACGACAATTTGCCGTGGACTTTTAGAAGGATTTATGAAGATCAGAATGGTGATGATTAATTACTGTGAGTGATGATATAATACTCAATATGTGGTGTGGAAATGAGGAACCATGTGAATTCTTTGAAAAGTTATTAATGACAACCAACTAAAAAGGCCTAACCGCACAACATGTTGACTCTATGAATTGAGTTTTCAGTTTCTTCCTTATACCTTTATTAGAGTATTATTGTGACAAATGAATTATTGTTAGAAACTAGGTAATGCCATTTAGCTCCTCAACCGAATAGGAAGATTTCAATATCTTAATACATCTCCCACAGTTGACTGAATATACTTTATTTGATAACTTAAGTGTCCATGTTAGAAAAAAAACTGAATCGAATCAAATCGAAAGAAATCAAAGCATAGCAAGCATACCACATGAGACGAGACTTGGAGTTAGAAAACCGGAAATAATCTAATTCTTTAACCATAAGTCCTTTAAAATGTGTGTTTGATGTAATTTTTTCTTTGCCCACTCTCACTTGACTGATTGATGACATAATAATATTCTAAAATATAACACAATCATCATCCAACTATCATCGTCTCATTAACCGCCTTTCGTTGGTTTGTTTAAATGATTAAAGATATAATGAATCAATTGATGCTCTGTACCATTCTGCCTCGTGTTAAGTCTTCATGATGATGATGAACCACTGATATGATTTAAGACACTGAATTAAAGTATTATAAACACAAACTTTATCTCCAATGGTATCTCGCATCCTCTATTGTTTGAACAATTATTGCGTAATCTTTAGTGTTCGTTTATTTTACTAATTAAATGCGCAAACTTAATATGCAGACGCCTTCTTATTGAACCCCACCCACTCTGTCTAATTGTTTTCCTGTTTAAATTTAAGTAAGTACTTGAGATGAAAGGTTAAGTTGGAGAATGAGCTTTTTTAAACAGAAATATGAGTTTTTTACATTGATCTTCATGGTTGGTTCCTTCTTAGATTTTTTTTACATTTTGGCAAAAATTATTTTCTCATTTCGCATCTAGAATAAATACAATTTATTATGGCAAAGAATCAACAGATTAATATAACGTTCCTAACTAACCGAACCGAAGTGGAACTAATTTGCAAAAAGTGAAGGTAGATTTTTTAAGGAAGAAAGAAGGAAGGAGAAATTGGCAGGGGCTCTATGTGTTTGAGTTTGACGGTGCGAAAAGGTTACTTTACATAAATCCAAGTCTTGTTGTTGATCCTGACGGTTATGTTCAAAATAATGTTGTGTTGTCTTACTGTACTTACGGAACTTAACGCTCATTAATTTCTGTAAGCTACCTATGTTTATGTAATTTTAGCTGATGCATAGAATACAGATTGTTTTACTCACCGGAAAAGTCTCGAGATGGATTTTGAATGAAAGGCTCACTTTCCTCCGTATCAATCAAATTAAGATGGGGTTGTTGAACGGCCTGTTAATTGGTTTTCAAAGAGATTTGTTGAAGTTACTTTTAATTTCCTTAAAATCCATTTACACTTTCTTGCTAAAATGTTTTAACTTGTCACACTTTTCTCTTTAGATTGACACATGGATAAGAAGTTGTGATAGAATTAATTATTGGTGACACTGAACTAAACTGACAGTCCGTAACATGTAGTCCGTACACTCACCTCAGTGGGGCAAGTTGAGACAATTGCGTGCACAACAACCCCACACTATCTGTAGAAACAATTTTACTTTTCACACTTTGATTATAGTTTTCATTTAAGTTTCTAAAAACAACTTATTCAATGGCACTAGCTGCACTACTGCAAAACATTTGCGCATGATATGCGTTCAATACGTTAGTTTTCGAGCTTGACGTTTTAATTTAATTATATAGTTTTCTGCATGGAACGGGAAGATGCAGTTTCCGCTACTTTATAAGGACCACTGCCAAAGTAAAACATTGTAAATCCACCAACAACATTTTACTTGCTTCATGAGACTGAAACTAATCTTCATCTTTGCCACAAAACTGCAACTATTATTCCTATAAACAACAACAGCTATGTCGGCTACAAAGAAGCAAACTAAACGTGTATGCAGAGGTACAAGGTAATTTCTTTACGGCATGGAGCTGCTTTGCAGTGAGTTACAAAAAGATAAGTCAGAGTGACTTATAATAGTTTTAGTCAGTAGGTAACGTAACGTAGGTAGTGCAAAATGGGCATCTTTAAGGTAACATTTTGGTCCAACATAGCGTGGATTTAGATTATTATTATACCTTTTTATAGCCAAGCAGCCAAGCCACAGACACGCTGCGCTACACCCACCGCATAATCCACCATTACTGCGGTTATTGTTAGATCTTAATTGTTGTAGGAAGGAAAGGCACGGGCTACCTTAGTAATGGATGACAAAAAACGCTTGACTCTTCATTAGGGTGCATATTCATCCCTTCTTTCTTGTATTTAACCCGTGTTGTCATGTTGTCCTGGTTCGTGACCACCGGCTTTGAATTAGGATAAACTATATCTAAAACAGGAGCACGGAAGTCAGGCATAAGACACAAACCGTGGACCTTGAAGATCTTAAATAAAAGCAATGATTGACTTCAATACATGACATGTTCATTTTGACAAACTAATCCAACCAAAAGTGTCTGATCTTTTCTTTTCAAATTGGAGCGAGCACTCAATTGAAGTTTAACCTGGTAAAAACATTTAAGAAGGGGAAGAGAACAAGTGGTATTATTATTATTGATGCATGTGTGTTTCTTTAGCAATCCGCCAAAAATGTAAGCCACCTTTTATTCGGCAAACAGTTAAGTGTCTCTTACTTAATGCTTAATAGACGAGGACGAGGGTAAATCGGTATCCCATTATTACGTGCACAGTGTGACAATTGAATTGACAATTCAGATTCTTATGGTAAGAAAGAAAATTACTAGAGTACGTAGGGAGCTCTCTTCTTTGCATATACAGTTTGACTTGAAATGTAGAACTTTTGCAGAAATTCTTTGTTCCTCTTTCAAATTTAAATGGAAAATTGCAGTTTCTTTTCATGTCGCAACACGCTCATTCAATTGTTCGCAAAGAAAAGATGCGGCGATGATATCCACGGCGGCGGTTGTACGAACGAATGTGTGTAATGGCAGGGCATTAAAAATTTTGTAACATTTTTCTCTTCTGTTACGGTCTTTGTCACTTTTTGACGCATCACAAAACGACTGTAATGAATAATGTGTGGTCACTTCATGACTATTAGTTGTCGTCTCCATTCGTCGTCGTCCTCATCCGCGGTGGTAATTAGCGTAATTAAAAGTTGAATAATGGTCATTTACACCATTGCAATAAATTGGTGTCACTGATATCTCATCTTTCATGAGAGTGGACATTAATAGCACCTCTTTCCCACCTCTCAATGTTGAATCTATGATCCGATCAATTTACTCAAAATGTAATTAAGTGACATTCTGATGACTTGCATTTTTTGTTTCTCTCTCAAAGACGTTTCTCAGTGTGGAAGTAGATCGTTCGTTACGCGTTTTTGTTTATGCAATCAATAATAATACCGTTGTGGGTTGTAAATGTTACAGACCCTATTCCTTGCTGACATGACATGGTTTTTGTGATTAAGTTGTTTTGTGGCTTTAAAAAATATGGTGACAAAATTGACTCCTATCCCCACGTACTCAAATTCCGTTGGACACCAATCATTTTCATGATAGACTTGGCTTACAGCATTTTTTAGGAAAAAAATGTTGTTTTGGCTCAAGTAATAATGATTAACCTAAACCGAGACCCAAAGATGAGGATCTCTCCCGTCTCATTATTATTTGCATGACGCTACGTTACTCTCATTATTGCAACCTTATAGTCATTATGATTATTACTACTGGGCAGTTATTTGTTTGAAATAAGTAGATACTCATATACTCTCAGTCAGTCACCACCGTCCATTGTTGCAGGGCGAATGGAAAGAAAGAAAGGAAGAGATAATATGAGACAATGATGATACATGAATGAGAATTAGAAGAGTGGAGTGAGTGAACCACGCCTAATTGCAATTTATATTCAAATTTGTGTGTCCACCTTTATCATCATTTATCAAAAAACACAATATTTTTTAAGTACAGAGAGACTAATACTCTACTCTTGCAAAACTTTTAAACTAATTTGTACCTACTGCTACTATTGTACGTGTAGACCTGAAGTTGTCTTGTCTGATTTGGATATTATTATTATGCCCCGAGTAAGTCAGGTTTTATAATCGTCATCTCTGAATTGTATGAATGAATGGAAGGATTGGGTGTATCAAAAATTCATGCTTAATTGCACTCTATCTCCTGCACATATGCCTTTAGCTGAACAAAGAATACTGTGGTAGTATGGCAACGGATATGCTGCTAATTGTTATGCAACTTTTCATCGTCCATTGTTACTTTGTGTGGCGTATTGTAATATCCTCATCATCATCATCCTTTCTTTTTTGTCTTTTTTGGCAGGTTGGAACCCGGATCACCAAACATAGGCTCCTGTCTCCTCAATCAAAAGCTGCAGATGCTCAATTGCTGCATTGAAAAGAAACTTTCAAGAGAGATGAAGGCGAATGAGAAAAGATTGGACGGTGGACTTGAAGGAGGAGGGGGAGGGACTGCTGCTGAAGGTGAGTTTAATTGAAGATGAATGACAATTAGTATTGCGTAGTAGCGAATAAGGGACACTTTCTAAAAAATATTTGGCCAGCAATAACAATCCATTTATGCCTCTCCGATTGATGCCTATTCATTCAGAAAACAGAAGTTGGAATGGAAGTTGTTCATATTTCCATGTTTGGTTTGGTTGGGGTGGACAGAGGCCTTTGGAGAATTTAATGGTGTTGTCGCATGTTATAATTTATTATTAATTATTTACTAATCAGCCGCCACTTCTAATTTGGTGCAATATGACGTGACGCTATTATTCGTGTAGAAACCAATTGATTGGCAAGTCAGTCATCAAAAGAAATGTTCAAGTATGCAAAACAGGCTTACAATAAATTATTTTCCAAACAATGCAGGACACTTGATTCATATTCAATTTATGTGTGGTAGTTTATTTGATTTACTTTTGGTTTCTGTATGGGTTTTGTATGTATGTATGATTTAAAATTGGACACATTGATCATTTAATTTGATTATAAGCACTTGGTCAATGTCGTAGGATTGGTGGTAGTCGAGCAGAACATAGATTTCATCTTATCTTCTTTCTCTTATACTTTAGGGTTACCACCCAGTCAGACTCAATAAGTAAAAGTCATTCATTATGACATCCCAGCACCTTGACTTCGATTCCTTTATTATTTAAGACCGATGAATTATTGTTCTGTAGATCTGCATGTTAAAAGAAGGTGTGAGGCAATATTTTACATCACTAATTTGGAGGGGTATTCGCATTGTTAGTTGAGTTTGGTGTGGATGAAATAAATGGGCGATCTTAGTATGTGATTAACATTTCTCAATTCTTATTTGCACTCTTCCTTTTGTATGAATGTAAATGATTGACCATCGTTTTCAAATAATCGATGAGCCATGATGATATGAAATAATACTTGGTTTGAACATTGATGTCACCTAATGGAATGAGCAGGGTTTAGGTGCTGGTGTTCAATTTTGTCAAATTAAGTGGTCATTGTGGACTCTGTTACAACCACTGGCTTGTTACAGAGATTTTAAATTGGTTCCCTTGACCTGAGCAAGCTAGGATTAGATCCTGATGATTCATGTGTGGGACAATCGGTATTACGATGATTAAGCTTAAAGACTGCAGGTTGCTGTTCAATTGTGCAGTATCTCACTGCCCCGGTTCTTCCAATAACTTTGTTACAATAGCTGCATCAACAGTTCACATTTTTGCGTCTTCAATTTGGCAAGAATTACTTATTTTTTTCTTGGAGGTTTGCAATTTCAGTTTCAGAAAATTTATAACTATCGGACGCATCCATGAAGTTGTGAGACGTGTGGTTTTGTTTTGCGGAAATTGTCTCGCTAACATCACCACAATTCAATACAACAGTCACTTGCCGTTCACATTCTTGAAGAATGACCCATTTTTTCGTTTATTGCATTTCTTCATGAGTTTCTTTACTTCATTCGAATTAAGAGAGAAATAATGAAGTATTTATTGCCTCTTCTACATTCCAAAAAAATATATTTTTGAGCAGGGAGCGAAGAGGAAGATGATGAGTTCTTTGATTGTGAAGACCTGATGACTGATGATGAAGACCAAGATGGAGAAAAACCTAAAATGCACAAGCCAATGGGAAGAATGAGACGAAATGGAAAACTCCGACTAATTAAGAATGGAGAGCCCATGTATATCCCAGAGACACAGGTGAGAAGAAACACGTCACTTTTAGAACAAGTTGACATTTCGGTTTCCTCCTTTTAGGATCCAGCTCCTGTGACAGAAGATGTCCTCGAGGAACAATCCAAAGTTATGATTGAGCTTGGGGACAATGCACAAGGGAGTGAGTTAAGAGCAAAAATGATGAGTATTTCACTTCTCTCCGATATGCAGGCCTTTAAGGTGGGTCAATTAATCTAAACTGATTGAACTCAAGTAACTTACTTGGTTTCCTTGTATGTAGGCTGCAAATCCTGGATGCCAGCTCGAAGATTTCGTTCGATGGTACTCACCTCGTGATTGGGTTGAGACTGGAGAGATTGACAAGTTTGGAAATCAATTGGGGGAACTTTCTCCTCGAATGAATCTCCCTGGAAATTTATGGTTAGAAGTTTGGTCAACTGCTCATCCAATCCCTTCCCGTCGACAGAAAAGGCTATTTGACGACACAAAGGAGGCCGAAAAGGTATATGCAATGAAACCCATCGTTCCAAATTTGAGTCTCAACTTAACGTGTGTCATAAGGTATTACACTGGCTGGAAACTCGCTCACTCTCGGACATTTCGATGCTGTTGCTTCCTTGTTTAATGCATGCGGCCGCAGTGAAAGTCTTCCATGAAGCTGATTGTCTCCTTAGCAACGCTAACACACCATCATCAACCTCAATCGCCCAACTACTCCTGCCTTCGTCTCTCTCCCAAAACGTTATTCAGTTCAGTCGATGTTTTCATTATGTCGAACAGCTTGACAAAAGTGCAAACGACGACGAGCTACTAAACTGTAAAAATGCCGTCATGAAAAGCATGCTTCAATGTGAGAAAGATGTTTCACAGATTCGATCATTTAAATTGAAATTTCCAAACGAAAATTGGTCCGAGCTCGTCAATTCTAACTCAAAAAATAAGACCGGTGCAGGCTCAGAATCGAGTGAGCTGTTTCCATCTTTTATAAAAGTTGCCAATGGAAAGAAGTCAGAATTGGGGGGCAGGATTTATGATATCTTTGTCAGTACCCAAGCTAATGAAGAAAACGCTGATGACTTCAACAACAGTGTAGATGACAGTCAATTAGGCGACTCAATCACGTCCTCGTCGTCACCATCATCAAAGTTTGGCGTACCTTTTAAACGAGTCTTTGTTCTAAAGTATAACCCTCCCATAAGCTCATCCGCGTCTTTGTTGCTCTCTTCATCTTCAAACGCCAAATCAGTTGGCAGTGGGGCAGCCTCTTTACCCCATCGAATGGGATGTGTTATTAAAAATGACTGTTTCACATTGGCAGGGACTTTCTCCTCAAAAACAAATATGCTATAAATACTTTTTTTGGGGATCTAAGTACCTTATCGTGAATAATATACTCTATCATTATCTGTGATTTCCATGCTTGACCAATAATTAAATTACGCGATGATGTGATAAGGCACCATGGATTTTGATATTGAATAAAGGACATTCCATCCATATTTTGTGTCATTGTGTATGCATTGTGTATTGACAGTGTAGGAAACGCGATTCCCAATCATTTCACTTTTGCATCTATTCTCAGTTGATATTTTATTATTCTTTATTTATTTGATTTGTGAAATTATTCTTAAACATTAACGCGATTTCATATAGAATAATAATCATAATTTCAATACATGACTTTATGGCGTAACGATTACAAGATCTATTATTATTGTAACATTAAGTTGTAACGTAGTATTATTATTTTTTGGAGTATAACAAATCGGTGTAAACACAGAAGAAGCAGCACCAGAAATAATAACAATAGTTGTATTTTAAATTGATTATCATCAGCATGACGATGGTGACATGACGTGACAATGGTGGCTTAAACCCTACCAAGCTAACAGTAGTCAAAATATTCATGCAGATATATATTTGGGGCGTATTGATACAATGTAAAGAAGGTCCATACTTTCACCGAATTCGTTTTCATAAAGTTCACTTTGCATTATAGAGGTTCCGAAGTTTTTGAGATATATATACCATATCACCTACTTGAGATTGTGGGTCTATAATTATTATAGCATCACCATAGAATGTCATTTATCAGAGAGGTGAGTAATTTGCAGAGAAAGGTATTACAGGAAAGGTAATGCGTTAGTCGTAAGGCCACATTTTGATCACCGCTAATAACCACTAGAATTGAATGGTAGACATTTGTGTAGAAATGACTTGACTTAGTAACATTAATGAAACAGCGATAAGCATAGCGAGTAAAATTGACACTTTCTCTTAATTTGCACTAACTATTAAAGAGATTGAAACACATTTTTGGGAAAGATTTTTAGAAAGAGGAGCTTAACTACATGTTGATAATGGTATGACAACGAAAATTCCCATTTGTATGTGGGACTATCTAATTGTTTTCAGCAAATTTCATTGGGAGGTACAGTTTGTAAGCAATAATCATATACGACTGTAGAAACCTAGGCTCATTATTATCAAACATTAATTATTCGTAGCCAAGGGAATGAATAAGAGTAAAACGTTTAATTATCCTTTATCATCAATTTGAATGCATTTTAATGTAAATAAATGCATTTACCCCGTCTACCACTAAATAAACGATGATTATCTTCTGCTCCAAAAATTGAGAAGCAGTAGTAAACTAGCTTCCAAGGTAAGCAGAGTCCTTGTAGCCAAACTGTGTGGATGGGCAATTAATTCCCTATAATTTACCAATTATGATAATTAATAATAGCGCAAAGGTTGGTTGGAATAAACGTGTCAAATAAGTAGTATAATGTTGCAAAAATAGGATAACGCATAAGTTCAAAAGTTACAACCATGAAAAAACATGACGATATAAGAAGATGCACAATGTCGCTTCTCTTCTTAATCTTAACAAGGTAATCAATCGATTTCATAACAGGTAATTAAAATTAAATGTGTGTGTGTTTATAGTGCATGTGTGTGAAACTGAATGTGTGAAGAGTAAATAGAAGACTACTTAATTTAAGCATAATTACGGTATTGAGTAAGTACATGAACACTTAATAATGCAAACCCAAGTTGCACCCTTTTATAATAATGACGAAATGGGCTAACTTCATGCATGAGAATACTTTCACCCAACAAGAAGATGGGGAGAAAGTACTACTTTTTAAAGAAGTACAAACCCACAACTAAAAACTAAAGATCCAGTCAAGCGCCCGCAGCAGACACAATGTATCGTGATTTTTTGAACTAAAAACTATCCTAAAAATTACAATAATGTAGCCTCCCTATAACTAATTCTACTGTATGATTCACCATTATTGTCCTTCATCATTGCTTAAATATGGATCCTACTAATCAATCCAGGTACGCCACCACCAACAATTAAAAAGTACCTACGATTATTGTCCCCTTCTTTAAAGGTTTGTATGAAATATTTTAATGTACATGGCGTCACCAAGAAAAAAATGTTTCAATTACTTCGTACTCATAGATTGTAACATAACTATGAACTTATATCGAGCTAAAGGACTCGTCAATTGTGCTATGATTTAAGTCTTTGAAGCATGCAAGGTTTGGTTGGTGACAGGAAATTACACGATGGTGAAAGTGAGTGGGTGAATGAATTCGGGTTTTAATTTAATGTCTTAACAAGAAAGCTCAATCATTTTGCATTTTTTGGTTTCGTTATTATTCGCTTCGTCCCTCGAAAGAACAATCAGGCAGGCTGCACTTTTCAATTATGCGTTATTTGGTGAAAATGAAAAAAAAACTGTCCTACTACAAAATAACAACACGTTTCATACCATTAGATCATAAATGAATGATTTGGCTTGAGGTAAATTGATACTTTTAATGAGAGTTGAGTTAATGTGCAACAACCAGAGAAGGACAAAGGTGAGGAACATAATAAATAAACCTAAAGCTTCCTAAGTTGTTTCAAAACAACTTCATCATCGTCAATAATTTTTTGATGAAATAATGATGGGACAGCGTGAACCTTTGGATTGGACTGACTTTACTGGTCCGACTACCTCTTGTCAGGAGTTCCAGGAGGCCCTCTCCTTCGGACTTTTTGCTGGTTGGGTGCGTTAGGATGATGTCCGAAACCGGGATCTTGGGAAGGTTGCAGTAGAATTATCATGTGAGGAGGTGAAGGAAAACGATGGCTAGGGTTAAATTTATGAGCATGACTAGAATCATAAATTTTTGACGAGATAACCAATTCTGAAATCAAATAAAAATTGTCAATTTCAAGACCTCAGATCGTTTTGTTACAGTATTTGCATACCATTAAATTTGGATTGAGCAAATAGAGTAATGGATTAGCTCGTAGCCTTTCTTGTTCATCTGCCATTCGGTGAAGTTCTTGCCTTCTTTGAGACCCTAGGGCCGCAAGCTCTTCTCGGGGTATGCCAAACGTGGCCCTAGGTAATGACACTGAATCTGGAAGACTCTTTTTTCTGCCCGTTCCTGTTGAAGGGCCGGCCCCTCCGAAAGATACACCACCACCACCCTGCTTATACAAGCATTTGGTCAAATATGCATTTAATCGTGGACAGGGTCCATTACCTTAGGCATTGCTGCCCCACCACCAGCAGCAGCAGGCACGGATGGTCCTGGACCACCTAACGCAGTTTTAAGGAATAAGGATTCAGTTCGTTTCGGAGTGTAAATGCTTGGAGGAATCTCCTGTCCCAATCCACCCCTTGTCCTCAACCCTTCCAAGTCTCCAGCCGCACTGCCTGTACCACTACCGGCCCCAGGGGTCTCAGGTCTTGCACTAAATCTAGACGGCGTTTGTCCCCTGACTGGTGGAGTCCCGCCACCACCACCCTCCATTCCTAGCAGGGCATCGATGGCAGCGTTACTTCCCGTCCTCCCTCCTTCAGCCATGAACCCTGGCGTTCTAGCCCTGGACTGGGCTCTTGATCCCCCGACTGCATGATGTATTTCTGGCGTGGCTCCTCTCGTCCTGGACCTATTCCTGGCCCCATACGTGTCGAGGGAAGGATCTCTACTCGGGGGTCTCTTGTAATGGTCAAAGTGATCACTCATTGCTTGTTGGAAAGAGTATTGGGAGGATGGGATTTGTTGTTGAGAACTGGATCTCACGGGCTGAGGAGGTCGTCGCACAGTGTCTCTTCCTCTATCGGCAGGAAGAGGGGGTCCAATATCACCGCCACCACTACCACCACCACCTCCACCACCACCACCCCAAGAACTTCTATTATTGTAGTTCATGTTGTTCATCTTCACCTCACTCTGTTCAGGTCGGAGGGCGGAGGAAGGGTAGTTCATCATTCCAGGAAGCTCATTGACACGAGTGGATGCAGGGCCATACATCGAGTCCATGGTGGGTTGTTGTGGCTGGGAAAATTGGGAGGCAGTTCGGTCCAGCCGATCGGGTACTTGTGGAGGCCCACGGGGAGGAAATGAAGGTACAGGAGGAGGAGGGACGGCAACATTGATCTCTTCAAACTGTGGAGTATTGGCACTTGCCGTACTAAACCCAATGAAGTTCTGCGCCGATGGCTGTCTCCCTGCCAAGTATTGTTGGGAGGCAGACAGCAAGCGTTGATCTTTGAGATCGGGCTGGAGGCTTGGCAGTGGAGGGGGAGCCATTCGAGGAATCGGTTTGATGCTGTCGATGCCTGCATAAAAAGAAACGAAGTGAAAGAGCCTTGGTGAAAGTTGTATCATCTTTACCAGGTTGGTGAAAGTCGGGATCAAACTGTTTGGCAATAACCCGTGCCATGTCTGAGTCCTCTCTCGCGTGGGAAGCAGAAATGTCAGCCTGCTCCGCTTTACCTCTGGCAGTGGCAGTCCTACAACAATGCATAATTCAAAATGGCGTCCAATTTGAAAAATCGGCGTCGGCGGGAAAATTTGAATTACCTTGAAATAGCAATGTCGGCTTTTTGCAAGGCAATTTTAGAAGCTCTTTGTGCCGCATTGACAGCAGCGTCAATCCTTTCTCTAAATTTGGCCGAGCGGATGAGAAACAAGTGTTTCTTCTTTTGGGAAGTGATGAGGACGTTGTCCTTATACTTTCCCTCTTCCTTGGCCCCATCTTTGAAGGTAGTGACGCCAAAGCCGTATTTTTTGTTGTTGAACCACTCCCCTTCGTACTTGAGCCCATCTGACCTCTCGCTTATCCCAAACCCAGCCCTCTTGTCATTCTTCCACTCCCCCATGTACGTCTCGGTGACACTTGCGTCCATCTGCTCATCCTACAGAGAGTCATTTTGAGTCCTTTAGTGCATATTATTTTGTGCGCACATGTGCACATTCCGTTCGACTAATTTCTGACCCTGTTACGACATCCAATGTTTGTGTATGTAACATGTGCACGCGTGATAAATACGAATGAATTCACATTCCTTTCTAGCATAGATACGTGGAGAGATTTCATGGTAATCTCTGTCTGTAATTTGTAGCCATCATAAATCAAAAATCACCACTACTTCAAAATTGTATCCCATTCCATGTCCCATACAGTCGAGTACTTTGGCCTGTGTTGCTTTCTCCTTTCCTTTTGCTGCACGAAGTGCAGTTCAGTTAAAGATCCTACAGCTGCGTTCGGATTTGGCTTTGGCATGAGACTTGGCTTGGCTTGGATTGGAGTGTCTTTATCTCAATTGAGAAAGGCTATTCCTTTAATCTCGACAAATGTGCACTTTTACAGCCAGCTTGTTGTGTCATGGCGTAGCGTGGCGTGGAGGAAGCAAGCCATGGCATCCACCCATCTATCCATCCATCCACATTCATCAAGTCAAAATCAAGAGTGATAGAAAGTAAGTCGGGAAAAGCATAGAAGGAAGTTTGGGTTTTAGCTTGGGAACCATTTCGCCATTTCACTTTACTTTAGCTTTTTTGTTTGGTATCGTTATTGCTGAAGCCAAAGCCAAAAAGAACCAACAAGATGGTCTTCTTCTCCTATTAATGTCTGCAATGCAAGTCAGTGAAAAGTAAAAGACGGGAAAAGAAAGAAGTACCAAAGCACCACTCCCAAAATAGAATCGCATATGCACAGTACATTATTATACAAATTCCCCATCCATCCATTCATCCTCTCTCTATTCCGTCCATCTGTCTCATCTAGAAACCAACCAGACTTTTTCCTATAATTTGCAGCAAGTTTATGCATTCGTCTTGTTGAAGAAACAAGCTGCACTGATTCATTAGTATTTCATTTTATAGCGAGGAAAAGCGTTAGGCTCATTTGACTTTCTTTCTTTACTACACTTTTTTGTCAGCAAAGCTAAAAGGCTTTGCAATTTTGTTGGGTATGAATGTACACGAACTAGTTTGAGAGTCTAGAGATAACTTGTGCCAAAAAGTCGCTGATGATAACGTAAACATTGCTCACCGATATCCCTATAACTATATGTGACTGCATTCTATTATTCCTGACTCAAAAAAGAAAAAGGGAAACTCAAGAATGCATGACCGGAATGAAAATGAGTCTTCAAATTTTAAATCTTAACAAGCAAATGTAGGATTTGTGAATAATTTGCATCTTTATAAGGCCTTTCATCATTCATTTACTTTCACTTCATTGATTTGTATAGTCTCTCAATTTAACTTTCTCTTTGCTTAAAGTTGAGCTTGTTTGCGTTACAAACACTTGCTCCCAGCTACCCTTTTTCGTCAGGAAAAAGTAAACAAGGCAAGTCTCTGGATTGGCTTCATTTGGCCCTTCATCTAAATTCAATGCGGTACACAAAACAACTCTGGCTAAACAAACATGCCCCGTGAAAACTGGAACTGTTGTGACATGAGTTGAGTCACAAGTTTAAGGTAAAAAGTGTAGAAATGGGAAATACTATATATAGAAGTCCCTCGCCTACTCATTGTCAATTTTTAACCTAAAGCTTTCGTCATACCTCAACGACAAATGAAGCATTGGAATCGGTATGATGAGATCCGGAAGTGACGGCAGACTCATTACTCATCCAAGAGGCTGAGCTGGCTGCGGAGCGTATGCTCGAGTTTGTGCCCCTCTTGTCTAAATCGCCCGTGCTTCGTTGTTTCCTCAGTTTGAGTCCCTGTATATGCAACAATTAATTGACTAATATGTATGCAGGAATCTTGGTTTAGAATACCTTAAGTATAGAGTCCTTAAAGTTACTTGACCGCTCGGATAGCGATCGCCGTCTGGCTGGAGGCTCATCACTCTTTGCTTTTAGGACAAATCCACCTCTCACATCGTCCATACGTCGGTCCCTGCATGAAACAATAATTAATTAGTGACTTTCACCACGTCCTGCAGGGGCTAAATACCTCTCTGATGTGGGCTCTGCAGCAGATTCACTTTTCAACGATGTCATAGAACCTTGTTGGGCTTTGGGACGGAAGTGAGACGCCATTCCAAAAGGAGCACTTGTCCTCACGCCATAACCATGCCTGAAACCACGCAGCCACTGACCCTGGAAAGTTCCTGGAAAGATAACAAATATGTCATTACATTAGAGAGAAAGTTGCTCAATCATGCATCTCAATCATATGAAGAAGGGTGGGGGTCCTTTCGCGATGATGCACTTTGATCTCTCAACTTTAAGGAGTTAGGAAATTGGACGGAATCTGTGAGTCACAATTTCATCCATCCATCCTTTCCACGGATTGAGTCTCACTCCACACTTATCTACTTCCTTTCCTTCCCTGCTCACTCTCGGTGTCAGTCATTAATCATAATCATCATTATCATCATCATCTTGACTTGACATAAGGTGATGCGATATGATAACCATGCCTCACCCAACATAGCGTGTGCTCTGATAGTTGCCTTCAAGCCAATTATTACGTTCACCCTGTACCAAAGCGAAGTACAGGATTGTAATTAACTAACGTAATGGAAGGGCGTGACACATGCAGTTTCGTCACACTTGAACCCAATGCACTGGCAAATCCCTCAATGTTTTATGAAAATTTGTACAAACATGAAATACCAATGTCAAAATGAATAGGAAAGTAGTGAATTCTGCTTGTACTATATTCCTTAAACATGAAAGAAAGTTTAAACAAATTAGCACCTTCAGACCCTGTGAGGCACAGGGGTGCAGTCTACAGTCATAATTGAGTACGTTGCAATAATGAGACTGTCACATTTACTTTCAAGTCAGTTTAATCCATGTCGCTTTTTCTTTGTCAAATAAGAAAATACATAGCGTGGGTTTGGACGTCAAGCGGACTTAATTCACTTCTTCTCCTTTCTCATCCGATGCCCGTTGAATTTTTAAAACCACTTTCGCATTCTTAAAGAAGAAAACAAGCAACCAATATTTAATTCAACAGCACTGTATTCCCAAAGCTATTCTGCTGACTTGACTTACCTAGCTGTATACATTTTGCTTGGCATTTGGCATTTGAATACAAAAGGAGGGACGGGATCATTTACAATTCAATATGTTGAACATTTCTTAATGCTTAAGCAATCGTTTCCGCAATACATTTTAATCTGTTCTGTGCGCACATAACTTCCACCATTGTGCCTACTTTCACTGGTGGAAAACAGAACTACATTTGGAAGGCCTGAATTATTATGCCTATACCTATTACATTTTGCTGATGAAACAAAAGTTCGCATGATTTATCTTTTCTGGTTGTCTCAGTCCGTACTAAATTACAACCAGGACCAGGACAACCGTTTTCGTTCAACTTTCTCCATGCGTAGCCTGCTGTAATGCAATGCAATCTAATAATGTGCTCACTCAACCCACTCTGCGGGAATATTTGATGCCCAGATGTACACACTTAATCGCTTCTCTGGTGGTCTCACAATTCACATTAACTGCCTTGCTTTCACCCTATTAGACTACAGTACGTAAACCACATGGATGAATGAATGGATTATTTCATTTCATTTCCCAGTGCTCCCATCACGAAGTAAATATGGGGACCACGCTGGCTTTCATCATCAGACTCTTGTAGTAATGCACACACACATGTGGGGACACCCAGGGTGAGGAGCGCCTTCTTTCTTTGAGGTCACTGAATATGGACTAATGTCAGTAATAAACGGATTGTCGTATGCAAAAATGGAGGAATGGAAATGTCATGTCGTGTCTCCTAAACCCCTACAGCTTACGTTCTTGTGCTATATTTACACTAACGATTGAGTAATAGTCCTAAGGAAGTTACATCGTACATTCCGGAGGATGCAAAAAAATGTAGATTCAAAACTTGCTAAAGCAATTCCAATCCAAAAGGGGACAGCAATGTTTTGCATTTTGTTTTAGCTTAGCCCCGCAGGTTAACTTGAGTTTGTAAAACGTGGAATAAACTAGGTAAAACATTCCCATTTACTCTGACCCGAGGGAGATAAATTGTTCCGATTTTGTCAGACGTCAGGCCTTCCCGCAATCATTCTTAGGCCTTGGCCCTACTAAAAGAGAGAAAGCAATACAGAAGCACAACAGAGAAAGCCCTCTCTTCTTCTTCTTCTTTTGTTCATGAGATCGATATAACATGCCTACACTTTTCCTGTAACCAAAAAGGAAGAAGCAGATTCCAAGGTAAGAGGAAGGGGTGCATAAGAGACGAGAAACTCTTCTACTTTCACTTTACAATAGACAGAAAGAAAAAAGATACCTGCTTCCTCCTTCAGACCATCCAACATTCACATTGTTACACATATACTCATCTCCACTAAGTTATTGACGCCATTGAGGCTTATCTACTGAAAAAGCTGACCGGGTGTAAACAGCGAGGGGGATTTGTATCTTCTCATCCTCTACTAGACTGTAATGGAATACAAGTGGCAATGAGTCTAAGCTTAGCTAACTCCACAGCGACCCGAGCTGT
>JAQIWU010001267.1:0-17669 GCA_034696445.1 Isotomiella minor
AACTTGCCTCGAATTTAGATGAGGGCTTATCTCAGAGCTCAGGACAGGATGAAGTAGGGACCAAAGCTATTTTAGTCTTTTTGCCGTTTGATATTGGCTGTATATCTTGCATAGACAGACAATCGAACCCAAGAGATCTCTTTCCTCAACAATTCATTCGGTCTTTTTACACTTGCTGTGCAATTGGATGGATGAATCGGTTTGCTTTTGCGCCTTCTCCTTTGTCCAATTAATAAATAAAGGCATTATGATTGCAAACGGTTAGTTAGTTAGCTGGAGTGAAATAAATGAATAGGTAAGGTATTTTTTATATTTGCAACTGGCGTTGACGTATCCTGGTTTTCACTGGGAAAAGAGAAATGACTTTATCTATATAAATGCTGTTGTTGGACACAACAGAGCATGATAACAATGCTTGGAAGCCGCTAAATCGCTCAGTCTCCAACAAAAAGGGTTACAATGGGGACGAATCTTGGAGCTTTGGTGGATTTTAACCAACTTTCTTCTCATGTCGCAAGAATTCAGTCGGCATGGAAAGTTTCACATCCTTTTTCAAAGCTTTCTCCAGCTTCCAATGTACGCGTCGGTTCGGTTTATCATCGGACAAGGATTTCATGGCATTATGTGGATCACAGTGTATCGAATCGAGTTTGAAGAGTTGGCTTTATCATTTCATTTAGTCAGGTGGCTCAGCTACCTTGCTATAACGTGGTTGTTTGCTTTGCTTTAGTTGTCTAGGTTTGGCACCGGAATCAATGGTGCTTACACAAAAGGAAAGCAACAACGAAAAACAAGGACCAAGTAGGATTTACCAAGTAAATCCTGACCGGAAAATGAATTAAAGTCTTTAGACTTTTTGCGACAGGGAAAGCTTAATTCCAAAGTCACCTCTGACTAACATGGTTATCGAAGCTGATTCAGTTCGACTGGGTCTATTTATATCTTTCACGATGTTGTGTGTGGGGAGACTTGGTCTGTAATCTTGTTTCACTCCTCCGAACTAATCAGTAAGAACGATTTTTTGAACGAACTCCTGTTTTATGGGGCTTACATGTTTCCAATTTGTTCTTCAGCATTACCTTGCTAGACATGTCAATAAGTAAATCAGGATGAAGATGAGTCGGAGAAAGTTGAACCGCAGTGGGGAAAGTATGAGCTGTCTTATCCATGTTGAGGATGTTACATGAATAAAAGTCGAGACATCGGAACAGGAAAACCGATTTTACATGTTTTCTCAAATCTGTATTCATCATGCGTGCGGTGAAAGTCGGTCCATTTATTTCTTATTCCACCGGACCTTGCATTTAAACCTGAAAGACTTATCCAATCCAAAATACATGCTTCTTTATGTAGTGGCTTTTCTGGTCAACCCTTATTGGATTAGATTCCCCCCTTTGCTCTCTTCCCTCACCGACTAGTCGCATCAAGGCTCAACAAAATTGAATTTTTTTAATAATTTCTATTACGTCGTGATGCAAAAGTGAAGTCATTCATTTTGAGGTGCTTTCTATTAAATTTGAGTATCTCATCTTCTTTCTTGCCCTTATCTAGGGTGAAGCAACATTACGAGGGAAGAACATTTTTGCCTCGATCACCTCATTTGAATACTCCATCATCCCATCCTACTCACTCAGCTTGGCACAATTCATGTTATCGAACTTTATGAGGTGAAGATGAAAAGTGATTTTGCTACACATTTGAAGATGATTGATGATATGACGGAACAAATTTTTACTTCCAGTCTTTACATGAACGTTGAAGTGGTGTCAAGCGTGAAGTAAAGAGGGGCGGTGGCATTACTGGGGGGAAGGGATGCGGGGAATAATGCTTGTGTTGGAGAAAGTAGTAGTATTCACTTCTGAACATCTCTCACCGGATTATCAAGCGAACTGTGAAGTGATGGAGCTATAAAACTGAAGAAGTTGCATCAGTCACCCTCAAGATTTATGCCGTACCGCCCGAGTATTTGATCCTGTGGCCCTGCTCTGTTCTCAGTATAGTTTATTTATTTACCAATTCTAGTTGTGGTTATATTTTGATCCTCCACTTTTACCCTGAGAGGTGCTGAGCTGTAAAGAAAAGAAGATTATTGGTATTCTGAAGTAGCTTGATTCATTCACTCAGGCACGTTTGCTGTTGGTGTGTCACTGTCAAACCATGTTTACTGACGCCTAGAAAAATGTTTGGTTTGGTTGTTTAAGTTCACGTGCGGGTGGACCAGAACAGAGTCCCACTGCAGCTCGCCTCCGCCTCCATGTTTTCTCGTCTCTTCTTTTCTATGTTCTACAATTGAGAAAGGATAACAGACAGAAAGCAATCTTAGCTTAAGTTTTGGTTAGAAAAAGAAAGAAGGACAAAAAGTGTCGGTGAAGAAAGCAGACCAAGAGAGACAGACCGGGGTTATGGTTCATCAGTTTTCTATACCTTGTTTCCTCACACAAGGCATCCGCTGTAGGGAAACTTTCACTCTAAACGCAGGATTCCAGTCTACAACGCCAGTCGTTGCCATGCCATGAATGTTCAACCAAGACAAACGTGGTTGACAGGGGTGTGTGAAATTCTTCCGCTCTATTTTTCCATGTTCCAACTTCTTGCCATGTTGATAAATTAAAGTAATCGCATGTAATAAATAACTGAGAACATATTCCTTCATCGCCAGATAAACATTAATGGGCTGTTTTATGCTGCACAATGGCGAGGTTGGTTCAATGAACGTTCGAGGCGATTATGATGGAACTATTTTCGCATGTCAACCCAAGCATATGTCTTTCAGGAGTAAATATCCTAATTTTCCCAAGAAAAAGGAAGTGTAGTACGGTTGGAAAGGTCAAATACTACAATTCTTGTGTATGCCAAGACAATCGTTCGTCATTAGGTGCGTATAAATTTGTGTAACTGTCTCAGGCCTTTCAGTCATACTCAGTCCTACACACGGATTTGGGATTTGTGTAAACGTGTTGAATTAACGCCCATAAAGTAGTTGTTACTTACAGCTTGATTGAAATTAATATTTACTCTCCGAACTTGCGTACCACATGGAAAAATATTCTCGACAAGAAATGTTGTATTCTGATGGCCATACTGCGTGTAAGGAGAAAGCAGTGCGTGAGATTTGAAAAGAAAGTTTCCTCCTGAGAAAAGCAGTGATGGAGAAAGACGCAAGACATGGTTGGTATTTTTTCGCGCTACCCTGTCTAATGGGCTTATGTTCTGCATATATAATTTAGTAAAAGAGGATGGGGGTTCGTGCTCTTGCTACTCCTTGCCCAACAGTTTACCTTGAACGTGCGTGCTCTGTTGCACTTTCTTTTCCTTAAAATTGGATAGGAGAAAAGAGGGAAAGAGTGTTAGTTCGGGGAAAGGGCAAATTGGAAAAGAAACTTATTTCGAAGAATCAGTGGAATTGGAGCTTACATTTTGTAACCTGAACCTGCTTCTTCTTCCTAGCTTTTCCTGTTACCTCTTTCCCGTAGCTAACGCTGTGTTACACATTAAAACAGCTTTATGTTGCGATGACAAAGTAATAAATGACAATAAAGTATTACTTAAGTCAATGAAAGATAGATGAAAATTTAACAAGATTAGAAAGCAACGACGAAGGCGAACATGGTTCGGGTAAATTCGGGTAAATTTATTTGGCGCAGAATGCAATAGAATGTTTCATTGCTGGTTACGCAAGGTAGAAAAACAACAATAAAGTCAAAAGGATGGCTCAACTGCCTTCGGTTGGATTATCTCCAGTGTATCCTGGTTGGGTTAAAAGAACAAATACCAATGGTATTTTCTCCCAAGACTTTCTTCGGCACACAGAGTGAGACATATGTAAGACGAGAAATAGCCAGGTGGGATGGAGAAGGAGGTCTAGACTAGAGAAAATTCATTTTTACGTCGATATATAGCAAAGTAGGAAGTAAAAAAGTTTGTGTTTGTGTAAGATGTCGTCAGAGAAAGTAAGTGATATTGGATTTTTCTGTACTTGGTCGCAAGTCGCAAGTGCCTCTTCTGTATGCAAAAATGTCATTTAGTTTGACGTCAAAGTAAGTTGGAAAGTTTTAAGTTTAACGAATAATGTATGAGGAGTGTCGTTTGGTATTTGGGGCCAGAATGAGAGAAAATTGAAAATAAAGGGTCATTCATCTACACTTGAAGCGGGAGGCATAGGGCTGATGCTAAATGCTAAAAGATTTCCATTCTGAAGAGTGCTTTACGGGGAAAAGCAATCTTGCTCCGAATGGAATGCTGATGTGTTGGAAGGGATGGATGGAATAGGAACACAGGCATACGTAGGAATCTAATAGGAAGGAGGTACTTGGATGGCAGAAATCACAAATTTGGCATCTTTTCTCCTCTTAAGTTGGGTTGTGTTTGGGAACAAGAGGTCGAGTTCAACTTTCTTTTTATTCGGCAAAGTGAATTTTGGTGGAAAATAGAAGTGAGCTCTTCTGGGAAATCGTTATTGGTTCTTGTGTAGTTTGTACGCAGAATGGCAGTGAAAGTGGCGGTGTGCTCAACTTCTCAAAGGAATTATAGTTATGGGGATGGGGATGGGAACGAGTCAAATAGAATGGAATTGTCGACTGACTACTTCTGTGAGTGAGGCATGGACAGGTTCTCCTTTCTACTTTCTCCATGCTAACTGCTTCAATTCTGTTGCCACTCTTTGAGCGTCTTCTGGAGCTCGAACATTTCTCTGTGTGTGTACAATATTATTCCTCCTCCTTGTCAATAGTAATGGGGTACCGAACGGTCTCCTTTTCAGACAAATGGATGCCGATGCCATGTTGAGCTAGACAGATGAATAGCTACTCAGATATTCAATCATGAGACTAAAGGGCAGGAAGGATTCTAGTAGAGAAGAAATGTTGAAATGAAAGTATCAAAACTAGTCTTCAATCCAAAAGAAGTTCTGTTTTCTTTCTTTTGACGGCATTCGTTTTAGGAGACATTAGTTGAAAAATAATCGTTTGGCTGATTCAGGGACATTTGTTATTCGACTTTCAATAGATTGAGATTGCCCATTATGAGGAAAAGTGGTGAATGCGAGGCACATACGTACGGTCTGCCAATCATATTGGGTTTCTTATTCCATTGTGTCCCTACTCTCATATAAAGTGGAGTACGACAATGTGAATGACGGATATGACTGGATTCCTATTGTAATTGTCACTCTATTTTGTTTGCTTTCACTTGGCCACAATTGCTGCTAACTTTATTGTGCATTGTGTCACAATGGTGAAAGTTGAAATGAGTTCTATCGACTTGTGGACTCTACGCTATTTCTAACTAGCTCCATTGTGTTTTGGTTAGACCCTATCTCACTCAACCACTCAGGTTCTCTAGAGTTTTTTGACATTGTGAATCAAGTTTTTCTATGGTGAAAGTCAGGTTGGGCCCGTTATTGAATTAGGAAAGCAATGTATTGAGAAGCCCTCTTGTGCAATGTCGTTTGTTTGAATAGCAACTATTAATTATAGAACTTAGTTAATCATGAAGCGAAAATACCTGGCATTCCTTCTGTTATCCAATTAAGGCATTAGATGAGCCGAAGTGGTCTATATTTAGCAACAAAGATAGTTACATAACAACGCAACGTTACGTAGACAGTTGTGCTACGTATTGCTGCTAATCCAATGGTAATGGAAGGCTTAATTAATCATTATCATTCGCCCGAAAATTACTTGTAGTTCGAATTTACCGTTTTTTATTGTCTTTCTGAATTTGAGGAATGAGTTGGCGAGAGGATCCTTATTCAGTGAATAGCCTTTCTAAATGTGTCTTATGTTAAATGGGGCACTGAAATAAGTAGAATCATTTACATTCCTTCAGCACGATGCACTTAGAGATCCTTTGCTTGTGAATAAGGTGTTCCAAAGAATGGAACTTTGCTGTAGCCAAATGTAATTGGTTTCTATTTAAATATATGACTCGGCAATTTCCTGTCGAACAAAATGTTGTTGTTGACCAGGAAGGAATGTTGTTTCGTTTTACGGAGTCGCATAAAATAGCAAATACGGCAGCTGTTGCTTATTTGAGTAAGAATTTGGAGAATACATCTTGGAAATAGCACATTAGAGGAAAGTTTACTTCGAGAAATGAAAATAAATGACTTACCATTGAAGGGTGTAAAGAGAAATCGCAGATCGTATACATTTTACAACATAGCTTCCTTCCTCTTCTTCTTCTTCTCCATCGTCACTTTTACCTTTAAGTCTGTCTGTCTTATATCTCACCAATTTGGATCCAACACCATTTTGACAGCCATTCTGCTCATCTCTCATCCCTCTCTCGATAAGACACTCTTTGTGTGATGATGATGATGAAGGGCGGAAGATTGTTGTTTGCAAGAGCACGACATTTAAGAAAATAAGGCCTGGAGATCTCCATCATTATTTGTTATTACATTCGCAATCCGGTTTTGAAACATTAATCGTCATTTGAGAAACAAAATGGAGGAAGGGAAGGGGTGTGGCAAAACATTTATCTCTGAAGTCACTGAATACAATTATTAGCTATCCAATAAAACCCTCATGCTCCTAACAAGATTCAACGTCCCTTGTTAAGATCGATTTCACTGCACACAATAGGACCATGAAGGATTGAGAAGTGATAAAACCCTGTTGAAGTAGTTTAGGTGAATTATAGTCTCCTTTCTAAAATATAGCTAAAAATGGCTCGTATGGATACAATGAATGTTTTGCGATAACAATGAAATTCTATTCGAATACGTAGATTTGGGTGGTTCGAATAGATGTGATTTTAGCAAGTAGAATATTTTTTAGTCGAAGTAATGAGTATTTTTGGAGTGTTACGTTCAAAAACTACTAAACTTGGAATTGTATAAATCTATGAACATTTACGCTTTTTGGCGGATTACGGCTCTCCGTGGACTTTTAAAAATTTGGAAACGGTTTCAGCTCAACATAAGTGCTGGTAGCCAATCACCATCATTGTATCTTGCGATTTTTTTGTATTTTTTATTTTTGCAATTCTGAAGACTATAAATTCGTAACTTGTCCCTGTGGAAACATTGAAATAATTGCGTTTGTCTACGACTTAATTGTGAATGGCCAAAATTGCAGAATAATTAAAATAAATACATTTTATTTTTTATTTTAGGACCCCATGGCCAGTTTTGACGTCAACAATTTGGACATGGATCCAATGCCCACGTATGATCTTACGGATAGCAACCGTCATGGAACCCGATGTGCTGGAGAGGTGGCTGCGGAAGCAAACAATAGCATTTGTGCAGTGGGAGTGGCTTACGAAGCTGGTGTTGGGGGTAAGTCAAGTTTTTATCTTACATTACGTTTTCTTTATAATTCAGAGGGTGTGGATATGCCAATTGTTTTCCTTCGTGAATTTATGCTGAAATGATTCTGAGAAGAATTCGTCTGCTCTTTTTGGAAACTCGAGTTCTCTTATTTCGTTTCGTTGTTTGCTGCACACACATGCAGTTGCCTTCTTCTCCTTTAATACACACAAGTGTGGGCATAATAGTTCTTTGGGGAAAACTTTTTATAACAAGTTTCAAAGCAATAATAGGAAGGTAGTACTGTAGCATCGTAATAACGTAGAATGTTGTGGCAGGCAGGCAGGGAAGAGAGAAAGTGGTTCAGTTGAGCAATAATAATGTGAACTTCTCATGTCTGCATTTAAGTAAACACAAGTTTTATTCGCAGGCATATTCCCCTACACAACATCAGTCAGTTATTTTACACCAGAGAAAATGCTCATTAACATGATTTGCTTTCTCTCTGTAATAAACCCTCCCATAATGGGCTTTCAGAGCTCTGTTTTAATTGAACACATTATGTACTCCTTTCATACGATGCTGGATCGTGGTTCTGGCCCGAACAACGTTGTAAAGGATTATATTGCAACCGTGAATGTGGTGGCAGGTTGTTTTTTTCTCTTACATTGGATATGTTATTAAAAACGCGAGTTGTTATTATAAAAATAGTTGTAGAAAAGTTTTGCCTTTCAAATCATATCACCTTCAAAGTATTGACAACCTCAGGAACTTTTTGCTGGTGTCAGGAAACAGTACAATCGAACCACGAAGAAACGCATGGCTTCTTTGAATATTATAAAAGAGAATAGGTTTGGGAAAGTGGAATGTCAAGTACTTAAACCAGACCATATTCAGCGGTGGTAGGGAGAAAGCACAGCCTGCTTATTGGCCACGCTATTTTATTACCAAACCAAGCACTTATGTTTACACCTTTCCTCACTCCTTCACACTGGGTTTTCCTTTGCTTTGCTACTTCACATTTAACATCGACAGCATCACTCATTGTTTAGTACATAAAAAAGAAAGCAGCTCGTTTGATTACCTACCACCTACAGAACAACAACTTTCACTTTACCCTTTATTCATGTCTTGACAAGTAGTGAGTGCCAGTTTTTGTTTGGTGTCGAGTTGAGAGTTCCAAAAGTTGTTCCACGACATAAATGAACGAACCGTAAACACCACCTCCCCCTCAACTTTAAATTAAAACGTAATGCAGGGAGGTAAATGCTTGTGGATGAGGCTAACAGTAATAAGACAGACAACACCGTAAGGTAGAGAGTCTGACTTAAGCGTTGAGGCTGAATGAGAGGATCGAATTTCATCAAAGTTGAGGTAATGTTGATTACATGGTGATTTATGTGAGTGGTGGAATCTCTTTGAAATTGGATGACTTTCTTTATTTGAGGACCTAACTTTATGACGAACTATCTCTTTAAAAGTCGCTACTTTTCCAATTATTCACGGATAGACGAGTGATTTGTTCATTACAGTTTCCCCTTCCTTAACGTTATGCTTGTTCCAAGTAATGATGCCGTTGAAAATTGAAACGGGATAACTTTTGATGTAGTGGGATTACTGAGTAGAACAATAAGCTTCGGCGCTAAGGGACGACTTAGCCAATGGCACACACTTCATTGCAGTCATGATGAAACCGGAAGTGAAAGTATCTGTCACTCAAGATCATTGGCTTGTGTTGATGCTTGAATTCAGCTCCGTCTCTTTAATTAAAACCAGTATCACTGAATTTCAAGTGGATAGGATTTAATATTCCTGGTTCCATGGGTGTCTTCTTCAAAACATTTTGCAAGTATATGCGTCGAAGATTTGTAGGACAACGCTTCCGGTATTCATTTAAGAATTAAGATGGGAACTAGGATGTTATAATAAAGCGAAATATAATGGAGAAATCTAAAGCACACAAGATGGTAGGAACTCCATGAATCATTTTTATAGCCATTCTAGACCGTAAAGCCTTTTACAGTGTTTAATGTAAGTAGGTTCGTAAGGTAAACGAAGTAGTTATAGCGTCAATATTATTCTTGCTTTCTCCCCCTTAAAGGAACATCATTATCGCCACCGATCTACTTAAATTCGCATGACAAAGTCTGTCAGTGAGTAAGTGAGGAAATTCTATTTACGTGATATGGGCGCAAGTGAAGGGATTAAAAGTTTGTTGAACAGTGAAGACGATCATGCGAGTTTATTCAATCTGCGGCTCTGAAGAAGAGTCTTTTTAGGTTATGCAAAGCCAGAAGCCATTGTTGTCGGGAGGACGAGAACTTTTTCACTCTGAGACTAGGCCTACTTCTTAGAGGCCTGCGTTTTCAGAATGAGTTTTGTGTAATTTTCCACTTGATGGTAGACTGAAGACGTGGGATATAATTGATGGAGCAGTTTTATGTCCGTAAAATTAATTCCATCCAAGAAAAACAAGAAAACTTATGCTATTGGTCTCCCTTAATGGAATGCTTCAATACATTGTTGCATAATGGAGTTCCAAAACTTTCCTCTTCATCCATTCCAGACTGCCAAGTAAATACCAACGGGTCCCTCACTCTTGCCAGGAAAAGTTTCGGCATTCAATTTCGCTATCGAATTCCAGTAATGCTTTCTCTCGTCTCGAAGCTACTTCCTACTAATTTTTAACGCCGTATCGCATCGCTCCTCTTTCTTCCTTTTCTTTACTTTCGTTGTCATTGTGGGGGCTTGAACTTTGGCCACAGTTCTATTGGCGTAGGCACTTTCCATTATGCGGGGTGGTGGTGGCTGGCTTGGCTCTCAGCTTGTAGCTCAAATCTTTTTCGTCTTATTTCATTTTGATAGTTGATAGTGTTGGTAGAATTCATTCGAGGGTGAGCCCAACTCCCTCGCTGTGATTGTGATTATACTGTTGCAGAGATGCTCGTGGGGAGTGGACAGATATAGAGCAAAAAGAGACGAGATATAGCCCAAGTGAAAGTAGGGGAAAGCGGGATGGAAAGAATGCTTGAGTGGTTTCACTTGATTGATACTTGATACGTTCATCAGAATGTCTCAGAGAACGAAATGAAAAAATTCCTGGTCATCCCAAGAGAGGATCAGTTTGACTTTCCTTCTTCCGCCTTTTACCTAACATCCGTACCGCACTTGCACCAACTGAAGTTCCAGTAGGCTAAATAAAGAAGGACTGTATCAGGTTGAAAAATGGTCCATGTGATACGAAAGTCTATTATGTATTTATTTCTTCGATGAAGCTACATATACATACACACTGTGGGAAGGTGGAGTTCATTTTGCTCTCTACAATTTTCATACAATCATTTGGGAATATTGACATTCGGGTGAAAGTCCAGACATTTTGCATTACGTCGGAGCATGTGCATCATCTTCCATGTCTGCTAATACCTGGATGTATAAGTATAATGTGTGAAGTTAGATATAATTAAGGGGTAATATTTATATATGTGCCAGACCATGTTTTTTGGAGGAGGGAAGCAGTTAAAAGTTTAGTATTTGCAGAAGAGATATGTCGTATTTACAGTGTGGCCAAAATAGCTTTTCCCAGCGCATGATTAATTGTTCACAGTGGCTCTTGAGCGGAGACAAGTTTCATATAAAAGTGCTTTCTCTTTCTCTGTTGGCAGGGTGACTATCACAGTTTGCTCTAGGGTTTTGGAGAAAGTTGGAAAGGCTGAGAGGAGTCAAGTCGAGAGCAGAATATTTCATGTTCCTTGGCGTTGGCACTACTTTCATAGGGAGGGAGAGAAAGCTTGCTACTTGACACGAGATGTGAAAGTCTCCTGCGATGATTAAATGAACGATTGCAGATTTAAGGCTGAACTCAGGATGAAGTGATGTAAAATGAAAGGGACGAGGATTTTAAGAGGATGACAGATAAGAGGAGAAGAACGAGGAGTAGCATAGGTTAGAAGGCAGAGAGGGGTTTAAGTGAGGTCCCAAGTCCAGGAATAAAGAGGCTGGTTACTTTGGGGTAATATTCTGAGCACATGGAGGTAAGGAAGGACGAGATGAGACCGTACCGTGTAGCAGAATGAATGAACTGAACGCTTGTTAAAGCGTTGAATGAAATTTCAAGAGACAAAGGCAAGAGAGAAAGACGGACGGAAGCCAAGATGCATTTATGAAGAAAGAAGTCTCCAGTCTAAGAATACTCTGGGGGGCTGTCATGTGTGATTAAGTTAGTATTGTGCGTGCGTGTTGAGCAAAGCAATAGTTCTTGGTGGTGACTTCTTCGTCACTCAGACAGAATTTAGAAAAGAAAGTTGTTGCTTTTGGAGCAAGATCTAAAGATCCCAAAAACTGAAACAACCTCACCATGTCTCTTTCTTCCTTCCTCACTCACATTTTCGCCCACATGCACACCCTCCCACATCCTGCTGTATGTGTAGATTTCTTAAGATAAGTAGAACTGTAAGGACAAGGACAATTTGGCGAATACAGAAGGTACGTTCGTTGTGCAGCCACCTTCCTCCACGCTGGTCTTGTCCTGGACAAACTGATGATATAATGTATCTTTTATTTAAGTATTCAGTGCTTGTTTCACACAACTGCTTTGAACGTAATAAAGACAAGATGAATTTTCAGTTTCTTCAACTTTATCCAGATTGTACTGTCTTAGTGTATATATACACATGCTTTGAGTGGTTATGCCAACCCAGAATATCTTTTTTTTTATATATATAAAAGAGAATTGGTATGCAGATATCTATGTGTACATATGAGGGTATTGACTTGGCTCGTATAGGGTTTCAAAGTTTCTTCTAAGACTAGTCTTTTCTTTTGGGCGAGATAATTGGCATTAGGATTTATTGTTGAATGTGTGGTATAGTCAAAACTAAGATATGTGCTCTAACTGCCGCTTTAACTAAGCCATTGTTCAGGCTACGCACTTTTGGAAGAGAAAGTAACTGCCTCTTTGCTTCGTTCTTTCTCTCTCTCTCGGTCTATCCACCCTCTCTTTTGTACTTACAATGCTAAGAAGTGAGTAAGGCAAATGTGTTGGAAGATTTATTACTTGTGTTCCTCATTAGTTATCAGATAGGAGCCTTGCAGTCTATCTCCTTACATAAATCTCATGTTCACTAAAACCCAACGTTCCGCCATGTATTCTCAGGCAACTTTATATATTGCAGATGATGACGCACATTTGCTGCATACTAAAATCATGTTTATGGATCTTATTTATTTATGATAAAATAAACTTTTCCTTCTTCAGACAATCATGGTTTTGAGTTTGACCTGCTGAATAAGTCAAAAGGGTTGAGTTTAAAAGAAGTAAGACCTTCACAAATTCATGGCTGAAACAGTATTAGACTTTCTCTTTCCTCGTCTTAGATTGTCACATTTTGGGAAAGAAGGTTTGTATATTATTTCAAATATTTTTGGCCAACTCCTCAGTCACATTTGCTTTTAGGTGAAATACTGAAATTTTTAAAGGAAATGTTTGCCGTAAAGAACAGTCACTTAAAGAAAAGTGCTGCTGACACGCAGTGGCACTTTGAGTTGTTTATAACTGGGTATTGAGTTGGAGTCAATAAGGAAGGAACGATCGAACATAAATAATGTAGGAAAAAATGTCAGCTGAATCCAACGAAGGAAAAATATCTAAAACTACTTTTGGCCTTTAGCCTTTCTGCCTGTGACTATAATTTTATTTTAGTTGGCTCAAGTAAAGTCAAACCTCTTTTTTCTCCCTGCCTTTTACCATTCCAGCTCACTTAAATTGTATCCAACTCTTTCCTTCTCAAATATCTCGAATGTCTTTGACCAATTTAAACTCTGAAAGACTCATATTTTCATAGTCAATTATTATTATATGAAACGAAAACAGTTTTTTCCTCTCCACATGAATTTACCTCGCGGCAAGGTACGTCTACTTCTACTGCTACGACGGGCTAAGAAATGAGTAGTAGGTGTTGCTGGAGAAAGCATGAAGGAGAGCCGAGATGCTTTCTTTTGGCGTTCCTGGTATTTTCGATTTTGAAACAGAAATGGATCTGAGTGCCTTGTGATGTAGTAAAATAAGAGAAAACTCTTTGAAATGACATATCAATCGCCTCAAGTTAGATTATTCTTCTGAGAAAATCTTCTGCCTTATCCACCTTTCCACACGACATTAATTCGACGTGAAGTAATTTTCTTCTGTAAATATTTTATTTTAGGAGTGAGGATGCTGGATGGGGATGTAACAGACGCTGTGGAAGCCAGGTCCTTGTCTCACAATCCTCAGCATATTGACATCTATTCCGCCTCTTGGGGACCAGATGACGATGGGAAAACCGTGGATGGCCCTGGCGAGTTGGCAACAAGAGCTTTCATGGAAGGTGTGACAAGGGTAAGAGCTTTTCTCTATACTTATCAATTCCTTTTCCTGAATCCATTTCAAAATATTTCTGGTGAGGGAAGAGAGGCATGATTGACTACGTTTGCGTTTTTTCATTTCAACCCATCATGACTTCATTTCCTGTGGGCTGACCTTATTTGATAACTTTCTCTAGAATCCTTTCTCAAGTTATCGTTCAAATCTTTTCGACCTGAGTGCGTACATGTGGGGTGTTTTCCCCGATAGTAAGTAAGAAAGTTGACGCTAACTTCATCGTTTTGTTCGCCATAGCAGTCGCACAATTGTGGACTCAAGTCTACAGAGCACTCTTCGAGTTCTACTGCTTGTAAGGTCTGGTGACTCTTGGCTTGGGTTTTGTAGATTGCTGGGGTAGTAAGCGTCGAGGCGGTCAATTTCCTGTTGAGATAAGCGATATGTTGACAAATCTGCAATGGAAACCTAGATTTCGTGGGTTTGAATGAGGCTGACGTTGGCACTTTCTCCTGACTGGAGGAAGATAACTGCACTTGGTGAGTGACAAGAAAATCCTCTTGGGGAATCTCTCCAAATAGAATTCATTCATCAATAACGACTCCCTCCCAAATCACCGCCACCACTCTTGGCACCTCTGAAGTGATGAGTGTGTAGAATGAGGGAGTAGCTAAAACGTGACCATGGTTTGGACGAGTTGATGCAGAGAAACCGCAGTTCTACTAGTACTTCCTTCCCCCTACCGAAATCTAGTCAGCAGAATACGTCGACCATAATCTGATATTCATAATGCCACAGTTGTTATAGTTTTTTGTAGCTGCACAGTCTAGGACGACTTTTGGTTTCATTCGCTGCCATCATTCTTATAAATAAATATGCAGCGATGTGCAACCTAATCTTTATATCTGGCATGAAGAACAAGTCTTTTTTGTACCAGTAGGCTGTAGTAATGCTACTGGTTCCGACCGTCGTGGTGTAGAAAGTTCTTAATTGTGACCACTCGTTTATAAGCCTGAGCTCTAATCTTGGCATTTCATGATCGAGCAGTAACCTGGTTTTGCCAATTCTCGTTTGATGACCCACGTTGGGTGGATGAACTAATTATTACTTACGTTCTTGGGGAAACCGCTTATTAAAAGGACTTAACAAAAGATCACAAGATTGTACTAGGAATTTGCTAGTTAAAGCCATACCAGCAGCATCGTAGTTGATTTCATGCATGAAACCAAACCACGAACCAAGGTTCAACTCAAGTCGAAGTTAAGGAATTTGAGCCAACGTTGACCAAAGTGGAAAGCGTAGAGTATGGTGGTGGCTTCTTCTCCTTTCTAGTCATACAAAACCATTTTGACTTTCTCCACAAAACGCAAAAGTTACAATGAGTTTGTTCTTATTATTGTCTGAATGTGGTGCTGTTGTTTTGTGCTTACACAATTCAGGTTACGTAAAATATTCTTGGCGCATCTTTCTCTCAAGAAGGCAGTTGGCTTAATATGTAGGTTGCTGTCTTTGGTCCATTTGTTTGCCCTTTCCGCCTTCCATTCTGTTTTTATGTGAAGAATTCCTTTACATGTTTTATACTTCTTATGGTCCGTTTCATCCTTTCTCCTTTCTTCTCAACAACATTAAATAATAGTTTTTACGCATATCTTCCACGCTAATGTTCTCCATGCAAAAACAAAATACGGAAGCAGCGAAGCAAAGTGTGGAATGCCGAATGACTGGTTAAAACTATCTTTTTGCTTCGTTGTACTTCTTATATTCTGTCTCTGGAATGAAATTCTTGGTGGAAAGACCAAAGTGGTGAACAAGATAAATGAAGAAGATACTTCAACTTCCTTTTTCGCCTTGGTCTTAGTCCGGAGAAAGCTAAACCAACGACGGATTCAGTATTTCCTTTTGGTATTATAATGCTCTTATTCGCCATCATCTGATAACATTTTACCCACCCGCACCAATGCAACTCAGCACTTGAGCCCTTAATTTTAACTCTACCACCACATCTCATTCACTTGACAAAACTTTCATCACCAACGGAAGTTCCAAACGAGCGTTGTCCACACAAAACCATTCAGTGTTGCTTTGTGAAAAGTTAAAGCCTATTAAGATTTAGTACAGATAATATTATCCAATGCAGCAAAGATAAAGGGTGGATTTCGTAGGAGTGTGGAGAAAGCAAAGGCATAAAGAGCTGCTTATGAGAGGAACCACTGTAGGATTATCATCATAGGCGCATAAGATTGATGTATCGTCTAACTTTGTTAATGTTTGTTAACTCGTGGAACTGTGATGCCAGTTTACACTATCGTTTTTGAAGCTGCTGATTTCATGAAGTGTCACCAAGATTTATTGAGGTTTTAAAATTCCACGCAGATCGAAATGAATGAATGTGAGTACTAATTTTTTTTGTGTCGTAATAATTTTTACGGTGAGGACGTAAATACCCCGCTGCCTTTTCTCAAACTAGTATTCATAGCAAAGCCTCTTTGCTTTCACTCATTTTTTGTCACTGCCTTTGCAGAACAATTTTCTACTCCTGAGAATAGTACTTTGAAGGAAATTATTCTCCAGACGAATGATAATTGCACCCGGCTGAGTGAAGCTGAAACTGTAGAATTAAGCTATTATAAATGGAGTGCGTATAATGCATTAAGCATTCTTCCGGGAACCCAATGGCGTCTCCTCATAGCATAAAAGTCTGTAGATTGTGCACTTGTCTCCTTCTTGGTCCGAGTTCGTATTTCCATTCCAAATTGGTTTTTGTGAGGATTTTAGATGGAAAATTGGAATGACGCTGGAACTTTTTTAAGCTACTCGGTTTTAGTTGTAATAACACGAAGAGGCAGGCAATGCTTCCCTCGCCTATTTCACTTTAAGGTTTTTTGGAAAGTGAAAGTAGACTTGAAGGAGGCTAGAGAATTCGTTTTATGAGGCCGAGATGCGACATTATCCTTTGTAACCGTTCCATATTCTTGTCATTTTGTGATGTTGAGATGCTGGTTGTTGACGATGTTGGCTGCAGTCTAGGCAGATATGATCTACGCTTAATTCATTTTTATAGTTGAATTATTTTGGCCCGCTTCAATGTGCGGTTCTGAAGACAGTTGGCCTACGACAGAATTGTTTTTCTTCTCCCCATTTTATTCAGAGGGTGCATTATGTCAGCCCTCTTAATTTCCATAAATTCTCTCGTGTCCCGTTTCCCAAAGTTATGAACTTCTTAACGTCAATTGAAACTTAAGTTGTCTCATTATCTTCTACTTTACAACCGTAGATGTAATCCAAACAAGCTTTTGTTGGGTGGTTATCTATCTACAAGAAAGAGTAGATTACGGGTGTTCTGTTTTGTTTTCCTTTTCCTCCTAAGGGAGGATACGGTTAAGCCTCCCCTATTTCAGAATCTTGGAGGTTCATAATCAATAAACAAATGGGGTCACTCAATCATCACATCACAATGAATCCATGACCCCCTTAACCCTGTTGTAGAACCTGTAAACCCTGAACAAAGAAGTGGTCATCGAGATCTTATGCTCAACGTCATAATTCTTTCTTTGTTTCCTAGGGAAGAAACGGAAAGGGATCAATTTTCGTGTGGGCATCGGGCAACGGAGGAAGAGACCATGACAACTGCAACTGTGATGGCTACACCAACTCAATCTGGACCCTGTCAATCAGCAGTGCTACTGAAAATGGGCTGGTGCCTTGGTACTCTGAGGCCTGTAGTTCCACCCTGGCAACAACCTACAGCTCTGGAGGCACTGGAGAGAAACAGGTACCAAACCCAATTCTGTTGTGCGTATTTATAAACTTGAATACATTAGCTACACAACAAATATCTTTATAGCTGTAAGTTTATGCTCAAGAAGCCAGTGTATTGCCAAATACTTTCATCATTCATTTAATGCTAATAGAGTATGAGATTGTGACCCAACCGTTGCAACGAAGATCCAGGAAATGTTGGAGAGTCGCCACGAAGCATTGTACTAGAACCAAATTCTTTCTTGTTTGGAAGCAGTATCATTAAAAAGCGAAAGGCAATATAGGCTGTTAAATAAACATGAG